>JBBPBX010019332.1:0-14632 GCA_038048925.1 Garcialebias charrua
AAGACTCCTACATCCGTATGCTCTTTGTGGACTTCACATCTGCCTTCAACACCATGATCCCCCAAACTCTGATAGACAAACTATCCACACTTGGACTAAGCCCCTCCGTTTGTAACTGGGTCTTAGACTTCTTAACAAACAGACCACAGTCCGTGAAGATCCACAACTTCTCCTCCTCCACCATTACCCTCAGCACTGGCTCTCCTCAAGGATGTGTGCTGAGCCCTCTTCTGTTCACTCTGCTCACATATGATTGTACAGCCACACATCCAGGCTGTCATATTGTTAAGTTTGCAGATGATACAGCGGTGGTGGGATGCATCACAAACAATGATGAGTCCAGCTACAGACAGGAGGTGGAACACCTGGAGAGCTGGTGCAAAGAGAATAACCTTCACATGAATGTGAAGAAGACAAAGGAGATGATTGTGGACTTCAGAAGGAACAAACACACCCACGCCCCACTGAACATAAGTGGATCTGCAGTGGAAGTGGTCTCCAGCTACAAATACTTGGGTGTACACTTGAATGATAACCTCAGCTGGAGCAACAACACCACCAGCCTGATCAAGAAAGGTCATCAGAGACTCTACTTCCTCAGACGGCTGAGACGAGCTGGTCTGAGCAGCCCAGTCCTCACCTCCTTCTACAGGTGTGCAGTGGAGAGCATCCTGTGCTCCAGCATCAACGTGTGGCATGGAGGCTGCACAGCTGCAGAGAGGAAAGCTCTACAGAGAGTGGTGAAGGCTGCACAGAAGTCTGTTGGAGTCAGTCTCCCCACCATCACAGACACTAGCCGTGTTTCCATCAAGGTTTCTAGCTGCGCATTTTGAAGTATCGCAGCAGAAAAGCTTAATGGAAACGGCAAAATCCGAATTTACTTCCTCAAATTCGCCAAAAAGTTTATACGCTCGCTTGAGGTGGTTTTTGGGATCTTCGAAAATGAGCAGATGCGCAAAACGACAGATGGAAACAGATTTTCCGACTCAGTTCTGCCGTAGCGAACATTCACGTCACGTGACGTTCAGCTGTTTCCGCTCCGGACAACATGTAACATCGCTAAAACTAGTTGGCATGACAGAATAAATACAACTTGCCCGATAGCAACACGTACCTGAAATATTCTCTCCATTTTGACGAGATGTGTGGCCGGGTTCTGTTTTCAACCGCTACTTCCTGTTTACTGTAGACATGCGCAGTGCTGACGTCTGACGTAATGACGCTGACGTCTGACGTAATGACGCTGTGCGTGGCTTGGTAGATGCGCTACAAGCCAGTAGATGGAAACACTTCTGCTTCGCATTAATTTGTATTTACATATTTGCGAGATTTCAAAAATTAGCTCAAAATTCGAAATGAAAATGGATGGAAACACGGTTATTTACACCTCCAGATGCAGGAAAAGAGCCACCTGCATCATGAAAGACCTCACTCACCCAGCACACTCACTCTTTGCCCCACTCCCCTCAGGACGGAGGTTGAGGAGCATCAAATGTAGAACCACTAGACTGAGGAACAGCTTCTACCCTGAGGCTGTTAGACTCATGAATAAATAAACAATAAGAATGATCACTGCAAAATATCACATCATGCTGATGCTGATCTGTTTTCTTGTTGCTGTGTTCATCTGCTCATACAGACTCATGTTCGTGCTGCTGTTTATAATGATGTTTTCCTACTACATTAGGGCTTAGTGTATTTCTAGTTGATGTTTTTTTTCTTAGTTATATCCTAGATGTTATTACTGTTTTTCTCTTGCATTTGTTGTTGGATGTAACTGGGACCCTGTGTACATAATCTCGTTTTCATCACATGTACCACATGCAGTGCAAATGACAATAAAGACTCTCTGACTCTGCTGTTTATAGGCACTGTAAACTTCCTAATGTTCATAATCAGATGTCTGAGAATACATTGTAAACCACAAACCAACACCCACACACATCATTATTACTGCTTTCTGTATGCATGCCAAACTAGATAAAGACATGAGTAAAATGTGGCTTTGCAGTAACTCTGATCACTTGTTCCCAGGTTCGTGTTGTGGTCACCGGATTAAAGTTGAAGTCAAAGAACACTTGAGGATCAGAGGCGACAGTAATGATAGCCTGTATTCATTAGTTTAAGATGTGTAATCAGGACACCCTGTTCAAGCTTAAACCACTTAATCACATGAATTAATAAAACAACTGTTTCTTAATTGGGTAATACCATATCTATAATTAATTTGATGAATTATGCATATGAGATGGAAGTGTTAAGGGTAAGGCTTTAATTGTTGGGACTGTTAATTTTCGTAGTTTGCCAAACACAGAAATTTCTTTCATTAACATTTACTCAGCATTTTTTCTAAAACTGCAACACTTGAGGCTGTTTGGCAAACTACGAAAATTAACAGTCCCAACAATTAAAGCCTTACCCTTAACACTTCCATCTCATATGCATAATTCATCAAATTAATTATAGATATGGTATTACCCAATTAAGAAACAGTTGTTTTATTAATTCATGTGATTAAGTGGTTTAAGCTTGAACAGGGTGTCCTGATTACACATCTTAAACTAATGAATACAGGCTATCATTACTGTCGCCTCTGATCCTCAAGTGT
This sequence comes from Garcialebias charrua, assembly GCA_038048925.1. NCBI lineage: Eukaryota > Metazoa > Chordata > Actinopteri > Cyprinodontiformes > Rivulidae > Garcialebias > Garcialebias charrua. The sequence continues at coordinate 2,609 of JBBPBX010019332.1, forward strand.
TCTTTGACTTCAACTTTAATCCGGTGACCACAACACGAACCTGGGAACAAGTGATCAGAGTTACTGCAAAGCCACATTTTACTCATGTCTTTATCTAGTTTGGCATGCATACAGAAAGCAGTAATAATGATGTGTGTGGGTGTTGGTTTGTGGTTTACAATGTATTCTCAGACATCTGATTATGAACATTAGGAAGTTTACAGTGCCTATAAACAGCAGAGTCAGAGAGTCTTTATTGTCATTTGCACTGCATGTGGTACATGTGATGAAAACGAGATTATGTACACAGGGTCCCAGTTACATCCAACAACAAATGCAAGAGAAAAACAGTAATAACATCTAGGATATAACTAAGAAAAAAAACATCAACTAGAAATACACTAAGCCCTAATGTAGTAGGAAAACATCATTATAAACAGCAGCACGAACATGAGTCTGTATGAGCAGATGAACACAGCAACAAGAAAACAGATCAGCATCAGCATGATGTGATATTTTGCAGTGATCATTCTTATTGTTTATTTATTCATGAGTCTAACAGCCTCAGGGTAGAAGCTGTTCCTCAGTCTAGTGGTTCTACATTTGATGCTCCTCAACCTCCGTCCTGAGGGGAGTGGGGCAAAGAGTGAGTGTGCTGGGTGAGTGAGGTCTTTCATGATGCAGGTGGCTCTTTTCCTGCATCTGGAGGTGTAAATAACCGTGTTTCCATCCATTTTCATTTCGAATTTTGAGCTAATTTTTGAAATCTCGCAAATATGTAAATACAAATTAATGCGAAGCAGAAGTGTTTCCATCTACTGGCTTGTAGCGCATCTACCAAGCCACGCACAGCGTCATTACGTCAGACGTCAGCGTCATTACGTCAGACGTCAGCACTGCGCATGTCTACAGTAAACAGGAAGTAGCGGTTGAAAACAGAACCCGGCCACACATCTCGTCAAAATGGAGAGAATATTTCAGGTACGTGTTGCTATCGGGCAAGTTGTATTTATTCTGTCATGCCAACTAGTTTTAGCGATGTTACATGTTGTCCGGAGCGGAAACAGCTGAACGTCACGTGACGTGAATGTTCGCTACGGCAGAACTGAGTCGGAAAATCTGTTTCCATCTGTCGTTTTGCGCATCTGCTCATTTTCGAAGATCCCAAAAACCACCTCAAGCGAGCGTATAAACTTTTTGGCGAATTTGAGGAAGTAAATTCGGATTTTGCCGTTTCCATTAAGCTTTTCTGCTGCGATACTTCAAAATGCGCAGCTAGAAACCTTGATGGAAACACGGCTAGTGTCTGTGATGGTGGGGAGACTGACTCCAACAGACTTCTGTGCAGCCTTCACCACTCTCTGTAGAGCTTTCCTCTCTGCAACTGTGCAGCCTCCATGCCACACGTTGATGCTGGAGCACAGGATGCTCTCCACTGCACACCTGTAGAAGGAGGTGAGGACTGGGCTGCTCAGACCAGCTCGTCTCAGCCGTCTGAGGAAGTAGAGTCTCTGATGACCTTTCTTGATCAGGCTGGTGGTGTTGTTGCTCCAGCTGAGGTTATCATTCATGTGTACACCCAAGTATTTGTAGCTGGAGACCACTTCCACTGCAGATCCACTTATGTTCAGTGGGGTGTGGGTGTGTTTGTTCCTTCTGAAGTCCACAATCATCTCCTTTGTCTTCTTCACATTCATGTGAAGATTATTCTCTTTGCACCAGCTCTCCAGGTGTTCCACCTCCTGTCTGTAGCTGGACTCATCATTGTTTGTGATGCATCCCACCACCGCTGTATCATCTGCAAACTTAACAATATGACAGCCTGGATGTGTGGCTGTACAATCATATGTGAGCAGAGTGAACAGAAGAGGGCTCAGCACACATCCTTGAGGAGAGCCAGTGCTGAGGGTAATGGTGGAGGAGGAGAAGTTGTGGATCTTCACGGACTGTGGTCTGTTTGTTAAGAAGTCTAAGACCCAGTTACAAACGGAGGGGCTTAGTCCAAGTGTGGATAGTTTGTCTATCAGAGTTTGGGGGATCATGGTGTTGAAGGCAGATGTGAAGTCCACAAAGAGCATACGGACGTATGAGTCCTTCTGATCCAGGTGGGTGAGAGCAATGTGGACCACAGAGGAGATGGCATCCTCTGTTGATCGGTTCTCGCGGTATGCATACTGATGAGGATCCTCATTGATGTTGACGGTTGTCTTGATGTGGGACATGACCAGTTTCTCAAAACATTTAGCGACTATCGGGGTGAGGGCCACCGGTCTATAGTCATTCAGACCAGTCACTGTGGAGCTCTTTGGGACTGGGATGATGGTGGCGGTCTTCAGGCAGGTGGGAACTGACTCCAGTGCAAGTGAGGTGGTGAAGATGTCAGCCAGCACCTCACAGAGCTGGTCCGCACATTCCTTCAGAACTTTCCCTGGGATGTTGTCTGGTCCGGTTGCTTTATGAGGGTTGATCCTTCTGAGACTGCCTCTCACTTCTGCTGCGGTCACTCTGAGATGCTCTTCATCTGGTGATGAGGTGAGTCTGGTGCTAGCTGGTCTGTTTGGGTCTTCAAAACGTGCATAAAACTTATTGAGGGCATCAGGCAGAGATGGGTCCTTGGGGCATTGTTTGCTCTTGCCTTTGTAATCTGTTATGCATTTGATGCCCTTCCACATGCTCCGTGGGTCTTGTGAGGTGAACTGTCCCTCAATCCTCTGTGCATATGTGGCCTTGGCCTTCTTAATGGCATTTACCCCCTTAAATGTTTTGTGCTTTTATTTCTGTCATTTAGCAATCATAGTCAATAAAAATTTGACAGTTTCAGGAAAGTTAACAAATAAGCTTTAGTGCCAAAGTGAAATCAAATTTCTAGAGTAATACCAAATAAATAAAAATGTGTTATGGAAAATATGTGCATATATGTACTAAACAGTGATGGTTTAATGACGTTAGGGGTGTAACGGTACGCTAAAATCACATTTCGGTTCGGTTAAATTACAAGGAGGGTTCGGTTCGGTTAATTTTCGGTACAAAAAAATAAAGACAAAATAAAGACTTATAAAATGTTTATTTTGAAAATGTATCAAGTAAAAAAATATGTTTGTGTAAAAGTAAATAAAAGCAACCCATTTGGATGATATTTTAAATAAACAACATTCTTTACAATAAATAAACTACAGTATACTAACAATAATAAAAATCTTAATAAATACAATAACAGTCAGAACCAGAACAATAAGCAGCAACAGACGGTTTACAATCTAACTAGAGGTAGTCCCCGACTTACGAGTGCTCTTACTTACGAGGTTCCGGACTTATGAGCTGGCGAACGAGCAGTAAATTTGTAAAGAACATACAAAAAATACAGCACTTTTATGTGTTTTTAGATGAAAGTGTGTTAGCTAACCGTTTGGAAACAAGTTTCTGAGCATGTTAATGAACTAGTAATGAAAAACGAGTGTTCGTAGTAGCGCTAGCATAAATTTTCCGACTTACGACAGAAAATCCGGACTTACGAGAACACGTGTTTCGTGTTCCGATGTACGAGATTTCGTCTTATGAGATAGTCGTAGGAACAGAACTCGCTCGTAAGTCGGGGACTATCAAGTTTAAAGTTTTTGTCCCAAAAGACCAACTTATCCACATTTTCTGTCAAGCACAGATCTAGTTGCAGTGAATATCTCCAGCAGTGGAGAAAATCAGCTCAATAACAACAGTAGCAGCAGTGTGGCTGTATTTGTCCTCATTACTCACAACTTCTTCTTGGACTTACGAGTGCTCTTACTTACGAGGTTCCGGACTTATGAGCTGGCGAACGAGCAGTAAATTTGTAAAGAACATACAAAAAATACAGCACTTTTATGTGTTTTTAGATGAAAGTGTGTTAGCTAACCGTTTGGAAACAAGTTTCTGAGCATGTTTATGAACTAGTAATGAAAAACGAGTGTTTGTAGTAGCGCTAGCATAAATTTTCCGACTTACGACAGAAAATCCGGACTTACAAGAACACGTGTTTCGGGTTCCGATGTACGAGATTTCGTCTTATGAGATAGTCGTAGGAACAGAACTCACTCGTAAGTCGGGGACTATCAAGTTTAAAGTTTTTGTCCCAAAAGACCAACTTGTCCACATTTTCTGTCAAAAGCACAGATCTAGTTGCAGTGAATATCTCCAGCAGTGGAGAAAATCAGCTCAATAACAACAGTAGCAGTAGTGTGGCTGTATTTGTCTTCATTACTCACAACTTCTTCTTGGACCTGCTCCTCCAGGTGGGACAGGTGCCTGAAAAAGTTCAGAGTTCAGTTATCACACACTTCTTAGCTGCAGTTGATCAGGTGGATTTCCCTGAAGAAGAAGAAATCAGCTGTTACCTCTGTCCCAGACTGGAAATAAATGCAAAGAGGTTAAAAAAAGGACTTAATAAGATTATAATTTTAAATTAAAAAAGTTAATTAGATAATAATAATAAAACAACAATACCTCTTCTTGAACGGTTGAGGTGGTTAAATCTCTCGGTCATCATCATCATCATCATCATCAGGGCAGGGCTTTAATCTGGTCCAGGGCTTGTTGACAATATCAGTTTTAACTTTTTCATAATGTGCTGAACTTTTTGACTGAACTGTTGACGTGATGGATGTCGTAGTGGGGCTCAATCATTTTAAAGCCGGCATATCACCAACATTCGGACTTGGATCCAGATCTTTAAAAACTCCTATAGTTTGTTTTATTGCTCTGGACCGCTGAATTACTTGATAAAAGGTTGTTTAAATGCAGCTGCTATTATCTGTGTTTGCAACAAGCTTTTTTCATTCAACCTTTATTTATACAGGCTAGCCTCGTTGAGTCACAGGGACTCATTTACAAGAGGGACCTGTCTCACTCACACCAAACAACCATCCACTCTCACACTCACACCTAGGGTCAATTTAGAGTCACCAATCAGCCTAACAAGCATGTTTTTTGGTCTGTGGGAGGAAACCGGAGTACCCGGAGGAAACCCACGCATGCACGGGGAGAACATGCAAACTCCACCCAGAAAGGCCCCGGACCGGGATTTGAACCGGCAACCTTCTCGCTGAGAGGCAGCAGCTCTACCAGTTGTGCCACCGTGCTACTTTTCTTGCTTGTAGAAGAGACGTTCACATTCGGATGATGTCGTTTCAAGTCCGTTAACAAGTTAGACGTGTTGCTGCTGCAGAGCCAATCTCCATGAAACAACGTCCACACGCAGCTTTGGATTTGCGCTCGTCTTTTAACAAGAAAGCCATAACGTTCCCAAACATGAGACCGGCCGCAACGAGAAGCTAGGCTGCTAATGCTACACGCGCTGCAAGATAATAGCGCCGTGATGAAACTCGCCTAGGAATTTTAGTTCCGTGGCGCATATATTCTCCCGTTAATAACGTTTAATAAGTGAATAAATAACCGAAACGGTACGCAGGTGGACCGAACCGAACGTGCCGTACCGAAACGGTTCGGTACACCCACGTGTACCGTTACATCCCTAAATGATGTACACTAAAACTATTATTTTTGCTTGTTTCTTAAAGTCTTGTCCAGGTTGAATTATAGATCTACCTCCAACTTGAGATGAGTACCAGAACTTCTGTTGTTTAGTGTGCAGGGTCAACCTCCTAACCACTGTGCAACAAAGTTAGACCATTGGAAAAATTAACCCTGGTTGTATCTCTTGCTTAGCATACACAGGCTTAAATTGTTTTAGCAAACTTGAGTGTGTACGTCAACTAAAACTATGAATTTGAAACATTGAGACAGTGTATTCAACTTGTGTTTAAGAAATGTTAAACCTAACTACCGGTAGTTAAAAAGAAAATACGTCTCGTGTTATGTATGTATGAGATTAAAAAGGAACAAACTGATCCCCACATCAAAGAAAATCTTTGTTGAATGATTTATTCTTTGGGTACACCCTTCTTCTGACAACCAAAGAAGGATGGTGTGCCCAAAACGTCATATGAAAACATAAAACTGAGTTTTGTTTAGTTTGCAGATTGATTTGTTCTTTTTCTGTTTGCAGTTTTTTGGTCAAGTGCCTGTTCCAGTAGGTTCTTGGATGCACGTCTGTTTTTTTTTTTCTTTTATGTTAATGGGAGATCAGGCTAATGGCTTTCAGTTTTACCAGTGGAAAGACATTTCTAATTTTACATTTGACACGGTACATCACTAAAGTCAACTCTGACTGAGGCTTCTACTCAGTACTTTCACATTTAATCAGTTAAATTTGGGGTTTACAGATAATCCAGATGAAATACAAACTGTCCCTCACATGTTCTTTGGTGATGTCCTCAAACTGAATGTATTTTGCAACAAAGGATTTAAATCCTAAAGATAATACCTTATTTTTTGGACTATAAGGCACACTTAAAATCTGTGAATTTTCTCAAAAATTGACAGTGAGCCTTATAATCCCATGTGCCTTATGTATTACAGGTAATTCTGGTTGTGCTTACTGACCTCGAACCGTTATAATCCAATGCGCCTTATGTATGAAAACAGACCCGTTCATTGATATTGTGCCTTATAGTCTGAAAGTACGGTAAGTTGTGTATCAAACTAAAGTAGCACACTGTCCTTACATTTTGGTGCAAAAGCTGCAGCCTGGCTGAAATTTCTTCCACAAAATAGCATTGTCAATGATGTTGTTTCTTCATTGACAAATGGATTGAAATTCTTCTTTTTTATTTGAATTCACTTCTGCATGCAATTCAACATAGAGGTTTAAAGTTGGTATTACCAGGTAGATATTTATATTTGTGACCCATACAACAGATTGGAAGAAACATTTCTGTCACCTTTTTATTGTGACCCCAAGTTTATGACTGGCCAGTAGCAGTCTCTCTCATTTACTGTACAGTACTTAGCTTTCCTGTAAACTAAAGTCACCCTGTGGGATGAACACATTTGTGTGGTGAGCTACAACCTGAAATTACAACCAGACTTTTTGCCAAGTTCGACTAAGTTGTCATTACTGGAAAAGCCTCAGAGTTTTTCACTCTTTTGAAGTGTGTCAGTACTTAGATGGCCATGCCCTTTAACCTTGTTCGGCTCTTTAGCGCTCTCTCTCTCTCTCTGTGCGTGTATGTGTGTGTGTGTGTGTGTGTGTGTGGATTGCACTGTTTCTATTTGGCTGGCCAATCTTTAAAGTTGCTCACTGGTCTGTTTGCAGCCAGGGGGCGAGGCATGGCATTGAGGACTTTCAAATAGAACCAAACTAAGCCTATATACAAACAAAACCCAGGGAATTAGGGGAACTAAGCTGGCCTGTTCACAGTAACTCCCTGGCCAACTCCGAGCCACAGAAGAGGAGCGAATGAAGCAGAAAAAAGGAGACAGTGGCAGTGCAAGGCTCTCAGTTCTCATGAATGGTCTGTTCTTTTAATTGTGCTAAACAAAGCGTCAGGGGCTAAGTAATGGGGTTTTAAAGCGATGCACATTTGGGTGGATTGTGTAACGCCCTGTGTGGGTGTGAGGCAGAGAGACACCAAGGGCGAGTGGGCGGTATTGTGTGGCAAGAACAAAAAGTAGAAGTTGGCAAACGGAGGCACTCATCGAAAACCCTGGATCCAAACTGGCCAGCTAATTACTGACATGCATTGTTGAGAAGGAGAAAACGCAACAACAATGGGGTAAAGATTTGTTTTATACCTCATCCTCCTCACCGGCAAATGCAGAAGTAAATCCTGTAAATTGAAAAAGGCAAGGAAAAAAACGTAGCAAGCGCATAGAGGTAGAAAGGATCAGAGCGATAAAGCTATGGGAGTGTAACCGTTCAAAGCTGTGCTCATAAGAATTCCTTTATTCTGTCAATCTCTGCTCTCAAACCCTCACTATAGACTGTGATTTACACTGTTCAGCTCAAGAGTTTTAAGCAAGAACTCTTTACGAAACTAAATGAAGAAAATAAAGCCTGGAGTAAATTCACACTTGCTGACATGATTCATATTTTAGGTCAGTTATAAAAGGAACAAGAGCCTCCGAGGTTACAGAAGTGGTCAGAGTAGCACAGTGGCGGCAGTTAGGAAACACAGAGGCCACGATCTTGAGTGGGTTGTAATGCAGTGATATTGTGTGGAATAATTTACAAAAGAAAAATGGAGGCGGAGAGAGAAAAGGTAGGACTGAGTGCTACGGCTATTATTGTGGTTTTGTTTTTATTGAAAAAGTGCTAACATCGTCTGAAATGTTTTCTCTGCACTTTCAGACTTTAACTAGCTGTTTTTCCCCTTAGTCTTTGCTACACTGTATGTTGAATAAAACAAATGCTTGTCATTCACATTTTTTGTCCCCCCCACCACACCACCACCACTTTTTGTCTCTTAAAAAAAAAAACATGGAGGTTTCATGTGCGTTCGCCGGCGATTTGGAGATGAAAGGAACAGAATCATCCCGATTTTCTGCCCTGCCACTGAGCTTCTCAAACTCTCTGACAAAGCTGTCAGACTCCATTTTGGCTCCAGCTGACAGAGTAAACTTGCTCTGCCATTTACAATCAACAAACGGCAGTGCAGAGTCCCGCTTCAGCCTGTGTCAGAACCCACCAACCGCTCCCCTTTTCACAAGCACTAAATATTTTCTCTACTCCCGTTCTTTTTGCCCTATGTGTAACTATACCGTTTTCTATTCAGATGAAATCGTTTTTACACAATTTTTAAAAACGTTACTTTAAAAATAAAAAAAACATACTGTTATTTTAAAAAGTATGGCTTTTTATATACTTTTACAAAGTCTTCTAGTTTTTGACCACATTTCAAGGAAACTTCTACAAATTTTGCAGCCACTGGCAAATGCCGAAATAAGGATTATTTTTGGGAGAAAAGTGATTTTTGTTAGTCAGTAATAAAATTGTCATCAACTATTTTTTGGGCATATTTTCCTTAACTACAAGAACACTTTCTTTTGTTTGTTTTTTTACTCAAATTTAGCATGAGCTTTGCAGAAAAGAAATAAAGGAAAAATGTAGGGATGCACGATATTGGATTTTTGACTGATATACAATATAACAATATGTTAAAACTTAAGAACACAGCCCTCTTATTTAGGTTTATTTGCTACAAAAATTGTGTAACCGATGTAAGAGCTGGTGACATATTCATTCGTTCATTAATTCTTTATCTTTTACCCGCTTCTTCCATTTTGGGTCACGGGGTCGCCGGTGCCCATGTCCAGCAATCACTGTGCGAGGGGCGGGGGACACCCTCAAGTCCATCACAAGGCCACACTGAGACAAACAAGACAAACAACCATTCACTCTCTCACACCTAGGGACAATTTAGAGTTACCAATCAGCCTAACATTCATGTATTTTGTCTGTGGGAGGAAACCGGAGTACCCAGACAAAACCCACGCATGCACAGAGAGCATGCAAACTCCACCCAGAAGCAGCTCTACCAGTTGTGCCACCATGCTGACATATATTCAGTAACAGCCATATTATATGCATAGCACTTTGACTTATATTAAAGGAAAAATGTTAAATATTATTTGTTAGTATTAGTCACCTGCGATGCGGTCTCACTTGTGAAGACTTGTTCCAGGTTCCTAGCTGCAGTGTGGGATCGTCTGCACTCTTGTGCATGAGGGACAGCCTTTTTAAGTTCAAAGTTTTTGTCTATCCATTGTGCCTTAAGACTAATCATGCTAACGGGGCTAACATTACATCCAAATATCTGTGGTAAAACTCACCCAAGTGCTATCGGCTATTAGCATTTCAATGACGTCAGAAATGATGGCTTGTAACTCGTGTAAGGTTACGTTGGAAAAAAATATTGACTGTGGACAATTATGGTGTCAGATTTGTTTCACAATTATTCAATCAAAAAAAAAAATCGTATCAAACAAAAAAAGTAGTATTCAATCAAAAAAAGTAGTATTCAATCAAAAAAAGTAGTATTCAATCAAAAAAAGTAGTATTCAATCAATCAAAGAAAAGTCTAAGTTTTTTTTGGTTGAATAATTTTTTTTTGATTGAACCTCCTGTTTTTTGGTTGAATAATTTTTTTTTGATTGAACCTCCTGTTTTTTGGTTGAGTATTTTTTTTTTGAATGAAGCCTGTTAGATTTGTCTCAAAATTATTCAATCAAGACCACTAGGGGGCAGTCGAACAAAAAAGAGGTCTTGACGCAGCATATCTGTACTTCTGGTTCCGGGTCGATTCTCCCTCGATGTCTGAAACTTCACGGAATTTCATTCATTCAACCTTTATTTATAGAGGTTAAATTACAAGATATAGCTTAAGGTAAGGTTAATAAACTCTGTATTTACGTGTTTGTTAGTTGTGGTTTACAACGTTATCCATCATTGCAGCAACTTTAGCCACAGAAACTAACGCTGCCTGTCAGTGATGTAATGCTTAAACGTTTACTTTCTGTATTTACGTGAATAAAAACAGTATTTATGTGTTAGTTGGCTGTGATAACATTATCCATCATTATCATGCTATCATGCAAAGTAACCAGCTAGCTGCCACAGGTAGCTAAACTCTACAGAGCTGCTGCTGCCTGTCAGTGTTGTAACATTAAAATGTTTATTAATGTCAAATCTCTGACATCTTACAACACTGTTGTTTAGAATAGCATTTTTAATATTAAATTAAAAGCTTTATGTCAAACCATTTCCCGCTGTCTCTCCCATTTCCATGTTCTGATGTGATTAATTCTCTTTTTGCTTTCTTGTGTCCATCTCTCTCAGCAGCACCTGACAAACATGTCACAGTCATGAACACGTTGTTATTGCAGTGTGCCATGTTGTTCCAATAATAAAAAGATCACAAACGATCACGACTGCCTGCATCCCTCTCCAGGTTAGTGTTGCAGAAAATGGTTGTAGAAAAAATATATGGCAGTGAATAACACTGTAACCATCTTGTGGACTTTTTCATGGACATTTTGAACTTGCTAATGATGGAGGTTGTCAGTAAATACATGAAATGATTTGAGTCAGGAGGAGCAGCTATATACTATAGTTTTTTTTATCTTGTCATTTAATGTTCATTCAGTGTAGCACTTTGAGATCTGTTGTACTGTTTATGTAAAGTGCATTATAAATAAAAGTTGTTATTATTACATGTATTCTTATACTTTATGGCAATTATTACATTTTTTGTGTTTCCACCTTTGTGTCTTCTCTTAGGTCAACTGGATGATGCCGCATGGAGAATTCAACAGTTGCAGAGACAAGTTTTGTCTCTAGAAATAGAAATCCAGCAGCTGTCAATTAAGAAGTGCCCTCGTGTGTGTGTGTGTGTGTGTGTGTGTGTGTGTGTGTGTGTGTGTGTGTGTATGTGTGTGGTTTCTTTACAAAAATTGCTCCACGTAGTGTTCAATAAAATTATTAAATGAATGTTTGCAAGAAGTAGCCACAAACTTTGTTTATTTTGTTACACAATAGAAGCTTTAATTTGAGCATTTCCTCTCCTCCTCCACGTACGGTATTACCAGATGTGTAAAATGTACAAAAAGATGCAATTTAAATGTAAAAGATGTATATATGCAGATTACTGAAGACAAACTATTTTAAAAAGTTTTGACAGAATTATTCACATCATTCACCAAAGGAAGAGGCGAGTCATTTATATTTTTTTGTCTGGAGAGTGATTTATTTATTTATTTGCTCTTTACAGAGCGAAGGCTCATTCTAACATTGTGAATTGTTGCCAAGTAATCCAAAATTCCTGCGTAAGTGTAGCCTTCATAAAGGTAAATCAGATCCTCTTCTGAAGGGGTGTCCAGCTCAGACCTTGGCAAACAAAATAGAATACAATAGAAATTATTTTACTGTCCAACAATGGGGAAATCCACGTGCTACAGCAGCAAAGTGACATGTAATCAAAGCAATTATGTTCACAATTATATACACACATACATAGTGTATATTCATTCACTCATTCATTCAACCTTTATTTGTACAGGCCAGCCTCGTTGAGCCACAGGGATTCATTTACAAGAGGGACCTGTCTCACACCCAGGGTCAATTTAGTTACCAATCAGCCTAACATATATATACACACACACATACACAGTGTGTGT
>JBBPBX010019332.1:14797-44551 GCA_038048925.1 Garcialebias charrua
ATATATATATATACACTACTATAAATACTATACAGTATATATATATATAAGAGAGATGTTTTTGAATTTTTTCAGAAGAATGTTGACAACTGTTGGTGGATGTGGGATTAATGTCACCAAAATGTGTACAGCTGCAAAGGATGATGAATAATTTCTTGCTGGGAGGATGATTGCCACATCAATCGTTCATGGAGGTCCAGGTCCTCGGTTCTTCTCCCTCAGATAATTCATCAGATCCATCCAGAACTGAGACCTACAACAAACTGAAATTAGAACTAATTTTGAACAATTCAGCAGAAGGGACTAAAATGGTCTATAATGACCTAACTGGTTTCCATAACTTTATGGAAATATTTAAATGTATCTTGGCCTACAGAGCAAAATAAAGATAATGTACAGATTGTACAACAGACAAAGAGGGAGACTATAAACGTTGACCCTTTAGTTTATCTGTTTAGAATGTTCTAGAACAGGGGTCTGCAACCTGCGGCTCTGGAGCCACATGCGGCTCTTTGGACACTCCGTAGCGGCTCTTTCCAGCTTTGAAGCTAACATTAAATTGAATTTCATAGGTTGTTATACCCACAACAACAAAAATGACTAGTTTAAGCAGTTTTCCTGTCATTTCCTTTGCAAATATGTGAATACTACAAGTACTAATACATTATACTCTCTTTAACTTTATGCTTTATTCTTCAAAGTAGGACACTCAATTTCTCCATAATAATAAAAAAAACCTGCACAGTTCATTGTTTTAGTTTTTAAAAAAATCTGCAAAATACCATCTTTTTTTTCCTTTACAAGTCTCAAAATGTAAAAATATCAATGTTAACAATCACTGGATGTTTTTCATTTTATCATTTCATGCCTACTGGTCAGAAAAGCCCATTCTAACAAACAAAGTGGCCCATGAGCCACCAGTTGATAATGAAAATTGTAGCAGGTATTGCGGCTCTGGACACATTTAATTTAGTGAACGAAGGGACAGAAATGGCTCTTTTGATCCTAAAGGTTGCAGACCCCTGTTCTAGAATATTATGGCATTTAAAAAACAACATTGCTGACATGCAGCAGCTCTGTAGAGTTTAGCTACATGTGGCAGCTAGCTGGTTACTTTGCATGATAATGATGGATAATGTTATCACAGCCAACTAACACATAAATACTGTTTTTATTCACGTAAATACAGAAAGTAAACGTTTAAGCATTACATCACTGACAGGCAGCGTTAGTTACTGTGGCTAAAGTTGCTGCAATGATGGATAACGTTGTAAACCACAACTAACAAACACGTAAATACAGAGTTTATTAACCTTACCTTAAGCTATATCTTGTAATTCAACCTCTATAAATAAAGGTTGAATGAATGAAATTCCGTGAAGTTTCAGACATCGAGGGAGAATCGACCCGGAACCAGAAGTACAGATATGCTGCGTCAAGACCTCTTTTTTGTTCGACTGCCCCCTAGTGGTCTTGATTGAATAATTTTGAGACAAATCTAACAGGCTTCATTCAAAAAAAAAAATACTCAACCAAAAAACAGGAGGTTCAATCAAAAAAAAATTACTCAACCAAAAAACAGGAGGTTCAATAAAAAAAAAATTACTCAACCAAAAAAAACTTAGACTTTTCTTTGATTGATTGAATACTACTTTTTTTGATTGAATACTACTTTTTTTGATTGAATACTACTTTTTTTGATTGAATACTACTTTTTTGTTTGACATTATAATTTTTTTGATTGAATTATTGTGAAACAAATCTAACTCCATAGTGCCCCTTCTTCCCACAATATAAGCATTCTTTAGCTGAAAAACGCTTCTGTCTCTCCTCAGGGGTGAGGCGGGTACGCCCAATTAACATAGGCTATGATGAATCAGGTTCATTCACAGGATTACATACCGGACTGCGGCTTATCGGATACGGAAGTGGAGTCACGGAAGTGGAAGGACCCTGGGATTTGTAGTCCAACAACCCCCGATATTCTCTGTGGCGATCGTCAATGCGGATGGATAAATCAATTAGATCGTTTAAGTTGTCAGGTTCATTTACAAGGACCAACTGATTCTTAATGTGATCATTGAGGGCATTGACGAATACTTCCCGTAGAGCGAGGTCCTCCCATCCGGCCTGTCTGGCCACAATCCGGAAGTGGAGAGCGAAGTCTGCCGCAGATTGGTTCCCCTGGCGTAGCGCCATTAGCCTCTTGGAAGCTGTCTCCTGGTGCAGCGGTCGCTCGAAAACTCTCTGAAAGTCGTTGTAAAAAGTGGAAAAGGTACAGTCACTTACAGAAATGGAACCAAAGTAAGCATCAGCCCACCTTAAGGCCTCTCCTTGTAGGGCGGAAACTATGTAGGATATGCGGGACGAGTCGGAGGAATAGGTTCGTGGAGCTCTGCTAAAGGCTAGATTACATTGTAGCATAAACCCACCAAAATGTTCAGTTTTACCAGAAAATAGTTGACTGGGTTTCATCTCGGGCTCACGCACAGAGTATTGGGTTGGTGGCTCTGGGGATTGTGCAGCAGAGGCAGTGTTGGTAATTCCGGTGTGGGAAGGAGGAGATCTCTGCTCTCCCAGCTTGTGGACCATTCCACCCAGTTTAGTCAAGTTCTCTGAGATAGTTTGTTGTTGGCTCTGAATCTGTTGAAACATGTTTTGGGTTGCAGTTAGTCGTTGTTCTTGGGAAAGAATAGCTTCTCTTAATTGATCCATCTCAGTCTGGTCGTGAGTACTCATGTTATGGCTGAATCATTCTGTGATAAATAATTACTGAAAACGTACTCAAATTCAGACCAAGGCTGAAAAGGATCACAGACACAGGTAATCAGATAAGTGAGTTTATTTACAGTGCTGGGGTAAAGGAAGTCAGGGTTCCTGGAAGGAAAGGGGAAAAAGATTAATGATGATGTTTGAGGAATATTGTAGTTTTAGTGATTGATTAAGTCTCTCTCTCTTACTGAAGGAACTTGGAGGAGGCAGACCAGAGGGAGGAGGTGAGTGTCCATCAGGTGAGTAATTCCATGCATTTATCCAAGAGTCCCAAGTAGTGTCTTGCAGGTGGCAGCTGGTGGAGGAGTGTCAGGCTGGAGTACAGAGTTTTCTCAGAAGGAGTCCAGTTTGGAGGCAGCTTGTCCGGTTTGGGTTCCAGAGGTGAGTCACAGATTTGTCTTGAAAACACAGGGAGACATAAGCTGATTAAACATAAGTTCACGAAGGAAAACATTAAAATGGCTGTCTCACAGTACCCAAGGTGACTGAATGATTCAGCGAAGACTGGAACCTCCTCCAAGGCTTAAATAGCAGCTGGACTCGTTAACCGGATTGGCAGCAGGTGGTTACCCAGGAACTCCATCTCAAGCACTCAGCAACTGCAAGGTGAGTTCTCACACATACACACACACAAACACAAACCCAACAATCTCCTGTCAGTAAGTGTTTTTTCTGCACTATCAGCATTTTGTTTAGATGAATAAATCATTGTTCATTTTACATTCGTGAGCCAGTCTGTTTTTCTGCACGTGGGTTCAAACATTAAACAGCAGATCATGACAGAAAGCCCCGATCAGAAAGAGCCCAGCAGAAAGATAGATATTTTTGAATGGCTCATCCGTGAGGCAGACAAAACTGCTCAGCGGGACAAGGAGAAGCGGGAGCGGATGGAGGAGCCTGTCATCCGGTGGGGGGCGTTTCGGACCGAACCTGTCCGGAGACGAGGTCACCACAGCCCGGAGGTGGAGATCCTACCATCACCTCTTCTTTTGGAGGAAGAGGAAATGAGGTCTCAGTTCTGGGGGAGCCGCCTGGCTTTTAAGCCAGCTTCTTCCTCCACCCCGCCGGCTTATTGCTCGCCGCATCTGCTGCTGTGGTCAGACGATGATGCTGAGCTGGAGGATGAACTCTAGGGTCCACCCGTCCTCAGCTCGCGCCGACAACGCAGCAGGAAGAGGCGGCAAAGAAGAGCCAAGACCACCGACTCAGCTTCATCCCTCTCCACCTTGCCTTGCCACCTCGCTGTCCATCTCCTCTTCGCTCGTCACCTGGTTGCCCCAAACCATCGTCAGAGAGAGGGGGGCAAACCGTGCTTCTCCCCAAGCCCAACACAAGGTAGGGAGAACCTCACCACCAGATGTACAGCCCAGCCCTCGCTTTCTGGAGGAGGGAGAGAGGGCGTCGCAGGAGGAGCTGGACCGTTGGCAAGCAGCTTTTGTGGCAAAGTACTTGCTATCTCTGGTCCCTAGTTCTCCAGTTGTTGTAGTCCAGACTCCACTGCCTTCGGCTGCTACAGAGATGTCGGCCGACGGTTCGGCTGCTGTAGACCACAACGCTTCGGCTGCTGCAGACCACGACGTTTCGGCTGCTGCAGACCACAACGCTTCAGTTGCTTCAGACCTTGACGCTTCAGCTGCTGCAGACCATGACGCTTCGGCTGCTGCAGACCACGACGCTTCGGCTGCTGCAGACCACGACCCTCCGGCTGCTACAGACCACGACCCTCCGGCTGAAGAGATCGATGATGACCCTTCGGCTGCAGAGACCGATGACGGCTCATTGGCTACAGACCACGGCTCATCGGCTGCAGACCACGGCTCATCGGCTGCAGACCGCGACTCCTCGACGGCTGTAGACGATTCCTCGTCTTAAGACGTCTCGACGGCCAACTCATCGACTACAGACGTCTCATAGCCTGATGACTCGCCGACTGCAGACATCTCATCGCCTGATGACTCGTCGACTGCAGACGTCTCGACGCCCGACTCGCCGACTGCAAACGTCTTGACGCACGACTCGCCGACTCGCAGACTGCAGACTTCTCGACGCCAGACTTGCCGACTGCAGACGTCTCAACGCCAGACTCGCCGACTGAAACAGACGTCTCGACGCCAGACTCGCCGACTGAAGACGTCTCATCACCTGATGTCTCACCGACTGAAGACGTCTCATTACCCGTCTCGCTGACTGAAGACGTCTCATCGCCCGTCTCGGCGCCAAACGACGTCTCATCGCCCGTCTCAGCGCCCAACGACGTCTCATCGCCCGTCCCGGCACCCAACAACGTCTCATCACCTATCTCGGCGCCCAACGACATCTTATCGCCCGTCTCTGCGCCCAACGACGTCTCATTGCCCGTCTCGGCGTCCAATGACGTTTCATTGCCCGTCTCGGCGCCCAACGATGTCTCATCACCCGTCTAGGTGCCCAACGATGTCTCATCGCCCGTCTCGGCGCCCAACGACATCTCATCGCCCGTCTCTGTACCTAAGAACGTCTCATCGCCCATCTCGGCGCCCAACGACGTCTCATCGCCCGTCTTGGCACCCAACGACGTCTCATCACACGTCTCGGCGCCCATAGACGTCTCATCGCTCATCTCGGTGCCCAACGACAATGTACCAGCCGACGACAACAGTGTACCGACCGACGACAACAGTGTACCGGCCGACGACGACAGTGTACCGGCCGACGACGACAGTGTGCCTGCCTACGACGACAGTGTGCCGACCTACGACAACCGTGTCCCGGCCTACGACGACCGTGTTCTGGCCTACGACGCCGTTAATGGCTGGTCTCCTGGTCATCTGCCCGACGTGACGTTGCTCGATGGATGGCCTCACGGCCGCCCGCCCGAACAGCCGTTGTCTGATGGACGGCCTCCTGGCCGCCCGCCCGAAGTGCTACGGCCTGTTGGTCGACCCCCCGGCCGGCCGCCTGATCTCTTGGGCATGGGTGTTGTTTCCCCTGTTTCTTTTTTCTTCCAGGTTCTTTCCTGTCTGCCTTGTGTTTTTGGGGATCTATCTTCTTGTGCCCTCCATCCTGTCTCCTCCCCCCACCCTCCCTGGTTTTGTGGGGGCCCATTTTGGAGGTGTCCGGTGCCACCCTTGAGGGGGGGGTTATGACACGGTTCTGTCTGTTTTCCTGCACCTCTGTTGTCCGTGTCATCATTCACAGCTGATCCTCATTCTAATCACCCCAGGTGCTCCTCACTGTCTCGTTTGTGTCAGTATTTAAACTCTGTGTTTTCACTCCTTGGGCATCGGGGCTTTGTCCTTCCACGGTGTATGATCTGCTCATCTCATCTCCTGTCAGTAAGTGTTTTTTCTGCGCTATCTGCATTTTTGTTTAGTTATATAAATCATTGTTCGTTTTACATTCGTGAGCCAGTTTGTTTTTCTGCACGTGGGTTCAAACATTAAACAGCAGATCATGACATTATTAAGGAAAAGTTCAGCTCAGACGCATCTTTTCTATAATTTCCAGCAAACAAATAATTGTTTTTAAGTGTTAATCTTGTTAAAGTCCTGTGGCCATTTGCGGTGACGCATAACATATGCGACGCGTCAGCGGTGAAGCATAATAGATGCAACGTATACGGAGGTGCGAAACGTTTATGAATTTTTCCACTTTATTGGACATAATTGGACTAATGCAACATATAGGGCAGAGCGACTTAAAGGGCGGAAAGTACCGTATCTTAAAAAAAAAGAAGATGTTTCTTGTGAATGCTATTTTAGATATGAAAACAAAAAAAAAATCCATCATCTGAACATTAGCTATGTTTACATGGATATAAATCATTGGATTAAACAGCCATTCAGAATAAAAATGCATCCTGTACCGGTAAACGCCTCATTCAGATTACGGTATTGTTGATTCAGGTCAAGCCGAAAGATGGTGATTCATAATCCGAACGGTGTGCATGTAAACACTTAATCTGTTCATTTATTTATTTTATTTTTTAATTATTTTTGTGAAAAACTGACCAGACTGCACAAGTGCGACCTATGTCTACTTCACGTATTTCCACCTGGCTAGATGCTAATAATATTAGCATGTCAGGAAAGCAGAACTGGTCGGTGAGCGACAACATTTCTACTAGAAACTTTGAAAGAGCTCAAAATGATCTGTATTACCTGTAGCTCAATCAGGGAGTGCAGTAATGTCTCCACCATAATTAAAACCTGTTGCAAGTCCATTATGGGAGCTCAGTTTTGTTTAAGTTCATTCCAGAAGTAAACCGGAAGTAAAACTTCTACCACTCTGCACATGTCAGTACTTCCATTCTGAATAAAAGCCTGCTGCATGTAAAAGCTTACTGTGAACGGACTGTGCCCATGTAAATGATACATTTGAATGATTTAATCTGAAACCATTTTATTCTGGTCAAAGAATTTTGTGCATGTAAACATAGCTATTATTTGGTTGTGTCTGCCCAATTATACGATCCTTGTTGGAAGTGCACCCAAACTACAGCAAACCTGCTACAGTTCACTGTGCCACTTGCATAAATACAGATTTGTATGTAAATAAGTTAATGCAAAACCGACATGTTTGCATGTTTGCGTTCTTTGATCAGATTGAAATGTATTTGGATTAAATACGTTGAATTTACCATTTACATGGGCACAATGTGATCATGACAAGCGTTTGCATGCAGCGGGCTTTTATTCAGAATAGAAGTACTGACATGTGCAGAGTGGTAAACTCTCCTTAAAAAACACAGAAGAAGAAGTCTGACTTCCATGATAAACATAAACAATACTGAGCACCCAAAATGGCCCTGCAACAGCTTTTAATGATGGTGGAGACCTTACTGCACTCCCTGATTGAGCTACAGGTAAAACAGATCATTTTGAGCTCTTTCAAAGTTTCTAGTAGAAATGTTGTATCGCTCAATGACCAGTTTAGCTTCCGGACATATTAGCATCTAGCCAGGTGAAAATATGTGAGGTAGACATAGTTCGCACATGCGCAGTCAGGTCAATTTTCCACGATTGGAATAAAATGATCAGATTAAGTGTTATTTACTACTGTTCAGATTATGAATCGGTTTAACCCACCCCTCTCATTCAGATTACAAATTCATTCCCATCGAGCTGAATCAGCTCAGAATAATCTGAATGGGGCATTTACATGACGCATTTCTTTCCGAATGGCCATTTAATCTGATTACCTATGCCCATGTAAACATAGCTAATGTTTTGAAAGTTTCCCAAAAAAGATGTTTGCATGAAACACTACCATTTTTTTTTTACTTGGAGTGGTTTCAAGACAGTAGCAATGCAGTCTTGGCTATACTTGAAGTGGCCACTAGTTTGTCAATCTGGTCATAAAAATAAAAAAAAAACTGTCCAAAAATTATGTCTTTCAAATATCTATCCACAACAGGCAAGACAATAATTGTTCATAATGTTTGAACACTTTAACAACTTTAAAAACCTTCACCATGCAGTGCATTCTACTCAGTTGACTCAGTCTCACAGACAGAGCCTGAGTTCTGTTTGTATCTGGTAATTGGAGCAATGTTGAAGTGAGAAGCACAGAAACATTTCCTAGTCTACACATGAATGAGGCCAGCAATGGAAGAAAAAGGTCAGGCCCTGGACTTTCCTTTCTCCCCCAGGACTCTGAGCTGTAGGGGCCGGAGAACACCACAAACAATTAAACATGTTGCTTCACGGGGCAGAGCAGCCGGACTCCAGCTGGATAGAAAAGTTTTTTTTTTCTTCCTCTCTCTACCTTTGTGGGTTGTTGTTGGTCACTCTTCAGAGCAATAATCTGCAGGTCTGAGCAATCAATACAGCTACGACGGCTTCAGCTTCCATTAGCTCAGGCGTCTCCTGAGTGCCTGTGCATGAGGAGAGGAGCACAGAACGGGCATCAACAAACACATCAAGGCAAACCCACACCAACATATATTCAAGCTCATGCTCACAATCACCCACTCACACATGTACATACATTGACACAAAGACACTAATGGGCTGGATTCAAACAATCACAGAACATGAAACACAAATTGTCACATACAGTATTCACACAATGTAACAGGTTTTTTTATTATGTATTTGCTTCTTTTACAGATCATGTCTATTTCTCATCCATTACTTAAAACCATGTCACAGAAAATGCATGTTTAATGTTATAAAACGTTTGCATTTTCTATACCAAATTAAAATATGATGATAAAATGAAAAAATGTATTCTTATGCAGCAAAATCAGGCAACTACAGCAAGATTCATGTCATGTTCAACAAGTTGTTTTAAAAACTGTATGACAGAATATTTTGGTTTTATGGCCCAACGCTGCTGCAGTTCAGGTTTAGTGAAGTTTAACAACATAACGACATACCCTGACTTTCTCCTTCACTCTCTGTCATAAGTCCTGCCCAGCAGAGGCTTCGCCATTGATCATAAAATATGTTGTCTTGGGCTACAGACTGAAATTACTGATGCTATCACTTTCTGTGGTGGGCTGCTCACATTCTCATGGAAATGTGTGGACTCACAACACTTGGTTCTAATCTGAAAAAGTCCAATAAGGAGAGGGTTTGCTTTGTTTGCAGTTTCAAACCAAAACCACCATCGTGTTTTCCACAACGGGCACAACACCATGCCGACTTTTTACCGTTTCGTCTGCTTCAACGACAATCTTTATTTATGGGATGCTTAGTTTAAGCTAAACCAAGTGCCTCTTTGCTCATTTTACAGATTGTGACAGTGATAAGCAAACCATAATGTTGTTTTGTCTTATTCTAACAATTTTTTTATATGCATAAGCTTAACCAACAAGAAACAGAAAAGTAAGCATTGATTAAAATGTACCAAAAAGCTGTTAACAGAGGCCCTTTTCTCTCAACAACTTTGACACATAAAGTAGAAAATGCAGCTTTTGTAACGTTCAGTGAGAATTTATTATATATGCTGATTCAGCTGATGGTCCATAGATCTGCAAAGTTGTAATATGATTTAACAATAAGTGAACAGCCTAATCATTCTCCACAAAGTTGTGCAACACCTTGCTGAGAGCTACAGAGCCGTCATCAGTTTGACCTGAATTATAGCTAATAATGCTGTAATGCAGTTCTGAAGCAGCGCTGTGGGCACTTACGCAGCTCCATCTGTGAGCTCTTGCTTTGTACGAAGCAGTAGACTCAACAATTGGCACATCTTTCAACAAGCTATAACCACGAGAAAGGTAATGTAACATAATTGAAATTATTCAAAGAAAGAAACACTTTGGGAAAGGCTTCCTTGAGGAAAACTGCAGCAGATGGAAGGATTTTGTTCAAATAATCCTCAGTACAACTGTTTAATATTTGTCTCACAGTAAATGAGATACATTCACGAAAATTCCTTTTTGAATAAGAATGAGGTCATGTCTGCTGGTAGACCGTCCTGTGTAAACAATTTTGTTAAAAAACTCTGAATGTTCTATTAGAGGAGCCTTATTCACTTATGCATGCTCACAACCACACACAAATGGATTTAAGGATGTATATGTAGATATCGTATGTAGATATGTAGATGTATGCATGTATATATTTGTAGGAATAGGTATGTATATTTATAGAAATCTGAAAGTTATGCACCATAACTCATGTTCCCTGAAGGAAGGGAACGAGGTGCAACACTATTGCTATGGGAAATTGCGCCCCCGCACGATTACTGTACTTGAAGGAATACTGTTGTGGTGTTGCTAATACGTAGGTGTAGAATCAGAGTACTGCAGACGGAGCTCACTTCATAACACCATGCTTTATTCAACTTCTCCCAACTTCTTCTTCTCTCCTCCACACATCCTGTTCTCTCCCTACTCGGAGGTTCCCCCTGCTGTCAGTCTTATGCAATTGCAGGACACAACATTTCCCTTTTCCTGAAACAATTACTTACATGTAATTTTGTACAGTAACCTGACAGCAGAAAATCAAAGTAATCAAATAATTATTTCTGTAAGCCAACAGTAATATGAAAGTTTACCCTTTTAACCCTTTGCATTACAGTATGAACAGTAGTAAATTTACTTGTCTTACAGAACAGTATGAACAGGAATAGTTTACACTTTTTTCACTCTAACTTACAAAACCTGACAACCAGCTTGGTGCATTTCTATCTCTTTGACTTCTTCTCAACACAGCAAGCGGTTCATCAGTATTTCCTGGCAGTGCATATGTATCGAGTACAGTATCATCATTTTGTTCTGCAGCACGTAAGATTTGTTTTGGGAAGAGTGCAAGTTTTGAAGCATTCCACTTGCGCCCATCACTCAGTAAGAAAGTATTTGGTCCAACTTTCTTCATTACAGTACGTGGTTCTGTGAATCTGGAAGATCCTTTGGAAACGTGATCCGGTCTGCGAACACGAACAGTGTCCCCCACGTTGAATGTTGGTACTTTAGCTCTCATTTTCTTGTCAGTATATTCCTTCATTTTGTTTTGCTTTTGTTTCACCCTCTGTTGTATTTGAGCTTGGCTTTTGCTCTTCAGTTCTACTGGGAGTATGTTTAACTTGGTACGCATCTTTCTGTTCCTCAGTAGTTCAAATGGAGTAGCTCCGGTAGTTGCATGCGGAGTAGCTCGGTAGTTGTGAAGGAATTCAGTGACAGCTTCCTTCCATGAGCTGTGACTTCTTTCAGCTGTTTGTATGCAGTCTTTAAGCACTCTGTTAAATCTTTCCACAGCACCATTTGCTCTGGGATAATATACACTTGACTTTAAGTGCTGTATCTCTCTCTCTCTCTCTCTCTCTCTCTCTCTCTCTCTCTCACTCTCTCTCTCTCAGAAAAGTAGTAAACGCATGCGAAGTAAACTGAGTACCATTATCTGAAACAAGATACATCGGATTACCCTCCCTACTGAACACAGTGTTTAAAACCCGTATTATTACATCTGTAGTAACAGTAGGAGCGAATGCAACCTCAGGCCATTTGCTGTAGTAGTCTGTTAGCACAATAGCATAACGGCAGTCCCATTTAGCATTTTCAAACGGACCTGTAATGTCTATTGCAACTTTTTCCCATGGTTTGCTAGGAAATTCAACAGGAGTAAGTGGAGCAGTGTTAGTTATTGCAACCTTATCACTGAACTGGCAATTAACACAGGAAGCAATGACAGAATGTACAAATTGATCCAGACCTGGCCACCAAAAAAGTTCACGCAGTCTCTGCTTTGTACGGACAACGCCTTGATGTCCTTCGTGTGCCAAATCAACAACTCTGGCACGCAGTGAAGCAGGAACAACTAAACGATCTGCAAGTCGTAGTACTAGTGAACCATGGACTGACAACTCATTTCGAATTTGAAAGTAAGGAGCAAGGTTCTCTGGAAGACCTTTTTTAACTTTTGGCCAACCTTTTTCAATTTGGTTGCGCAATAGTGACAGTTCTGGACAGGTTTCACTTGCATTAGTAAACTCTGCCAGAGAAATAGCACACAGTGCCTCTTTAAACACAGCAGCAATCATGTCAGGTTCCTCTGTTGCCTCATCTCCAGCCGGTAATGGTAATCGAGACAAACAGTCAGCCATGACATTTTGATGTCCTGGACGGTAAGTAATGTCATACGTGAAGCAGAGAAGTCGCGCAGACCATCGGGCAATTCTCAATCCAGCACGACCAGCACCTTTAGAAGTGAGTAAGGTGGTAAGTGCTTGGTGGTCTGTACGAAGAGCAAAACGACGACCCCACAGGTATGTTCTCCACCTTTCCACTGCCCAAACGCAGGCAAGAGCTTCACGTTCAACCGTGGAATACTTGCGCTCAGCAGGAGAAAGAGTTCTTGATGCAAAAGCGACAACTCTCTCACTTTGATCTGGATGTAGCTGCGTTAACACAGCGCCTAAACCATAATCTGAGGCATCAGTAGTAACGTAAATTGGCAATTCAGGGTGGTACAGAGCTAAGGCAGGACAATTTACAATCAAGTCCTTCAGTGAAGTGAAGCTAGACTGAGCTTCCGTAGTCCACTTGAAAGTGGAATCTGTACACTCTCTGAGCACCTCACGTAGTGGCTCAGCAACCGTTGCAAAGCCTGGAATGAACTTATTGTACCATGATGCAAGACCTAAGAAAGACCTTAAAGAAGACAGGTCATGTGGAGCTGGAGCATGAATCACAGCAGCAAGTCTATCCTGATCTGGTTGAAGACCTTCCCTCGAAATGGTGTGACCCAGATAATTTAGGGAAGACTGACTGAATTTACATTTTTGCATGTTTAATGTAAGTCCAGCATCAGTTAGAGCTTGAAGTACTCTCCGTAAATGTTTATCATGGTCTTCTTGTGTGACACCAAAGCAGATGATGTCATCCAGGTATGCTTGTACACCTGGTAAGCCTGTAAGAATGATCGACATCATTTTCTGAAACGCTGACGGGGCAGAGGCTAAACCAAAAGGGACTCTGCAGAAACGAAAAAGTCCATCATGAGTGATGAATGCAGTAATATCACGACTTTCAGGATGCAGAGGCATTTGGTGGTATGCAGAAGCTAAGTCAATCGTAGAAAAAACAGTAGCCCCTCGAAGATTTGAAAACAATTCATCTATGTGCGGTAATGGATGACAATCAGCAACAATTGCTTTGTTAGGCTCTCGCAGATCCACACATATGCGAGGCTTTCCTCCATCTCTTCTCTGTGTCACAACTATGGGAGAAACCCACGGAGAAGCATCAACACGTTCAATGATACCCTTCTCCTGGAGATCCTTGATCTCTTCCGACACAGCTTGTCGTACTGAAAATGGAAGTCTCCTGAGTTTTTGTTGCACTGGAACAGCATTTGGCAACATCTGTACTTTATGTATGAAGTTTTTAGCATAACCAACTTCCCGAACTGACATTCCTGGAGAATGATCAGAAGCAGTATTTGTTAAAGCTGGCTGAACCATAGAGGTAGGAGAAGTAGCATTAGCAGTAACAATTTGTCGTCCCTCAAGCTTCATTTGTAATGCTTGGAATAAATCTAAACCCAGCAGGGCAGCACCTGACTGAACAACAATAAGAGTACCTTCAGTAGAATTACCATCATGAGAAATAGTGTAGGAGGCGGTGAAGAGACGACACAGGAGACGGGATGTAGATCTTCACTTTTAATCAACTCCTACTAAAACTAGCGGGAAAACCACCCAACACCGCCTTATATACCAACACAACATCCGGTCCTCTGGACCTTTCACAATAAAAGCATCCTGTAATACATTTGGTCCACTGGGTGTGAGTAGAGCCCCCTAGTGGTCCACCACACATGCCCCCCCAGAACACCCAGTAAGGTCCATCACTAGTCCCGCATTTTAGGTTTGATCAAACGACCAGAACGGCTGAACCTGGGCCCTGCAGAACCAGTCTGATGAAGCGGGCTACGAGGAGGGTCCACAGAAGATTCGGGCTCCAATGGACGTTGAGAGTCTCTGGAAGAAGGATCGCAGTCCGTTAGCAATGTGGATGGAGGTCTGCCCCTGCGAGGAGCCTGGGCCGTAACAACCTGATCATCTGACACAACATGAGCTGGTTTAAGCCTATCGATACAGACAGTCTCAGTACGACCCCCTAAATCTAAAAGGAAATGTTTCGGACCTGGTTGAAGAACCCGAAACGGTCCATCATACAAAGGCTGTAGTGGTGTCCTGTGTGCATTGTGTTTGACAAAAACAAATTTAGAGGACTCCAGACTCTTAGGGACAAACGACTGCGGTAAACAATGGTGTACCGGGCCGGGGACACGAAAAGGGGCCTCCTGAGGTGAAAAATGTGGCAACGGTGGGGCGAATTGTGGTGAGGGTACCTCAGGTAAAAACTCACCGGGGACGCGCACAGGCTGACCGTAAACCAGTTCAGCCGGGGAAGAGCTCAGGTCTTCTTTGGTTGCGGTACGTAACCCCAACAAAACCCAGGGAAGACGGTCAATCCAGTTGTCACCGGTCAATGCAGCGCGAAGTGCGGCTTTCAATGACCTGTGAAACCGTTCACACAAACCATTAGCTTGGGGGTTGTAAGCGGTGGTCCTGTGAACGTTAGTCCCCAGACCCTTGGCCATGGTAGACCAAAGTTCAGAAACAAACTGCGGGCCCCTGTCCGATGTAATGTCTGAAGGGGGGCCAAAACGCGCCACCCAGGTAGACAAAAATGCCCGGGCCACCACTGCAGATGTCGTGGATGTCAGAGGAACCACCTCAGGCCACCTGGTGGTCCGGTCTATTATAGTCAGCAGATGAGTAAAACCCTGTGATGGAGGCAGAGGGCCCACCAGGTCTACGTGCACATGATCAAACCGCCGACCTGGGATGGAGAAGGGTTCCAAAGGTGCTTTGGTGTGTCTGTTAACCTTAGCACGCTGGCATGGGACACACGCTGCTGCCCACTCCTTAACCGCTTTACGCAGACCGGGCCAAACAAACTTTGCACTGACCAGTTTCACCGAGGCTCTAACACCCGGGTGAGACAGGGAATGTAAGGAGTCAAAAACGCGGCGTCGCCATGAAACTGGAACCAGGGGGCGGGGCCTGCCAGTAGAAACATCACAGAGCAGGAGAGGACCTCCGTCATTCACCTGCCGTTCCTCCAACTCGAGGCCTGTGGGCCCGGACTGGAGCTCGAGTATTTCTGCGTCGCTACGTTGGTCCGCAGCCATAGCAGAAAAATCGATGCCAACGTATACGGGAGAGATCAGCACCCGGGAGAGACAGTCGGCCACCACGTTGGATTTTCCAGCCACATGCTGAATGTCTGTAGTAAATTCAGACACCGCTGCGAGGTGGCGTTGCTGGCGAGCAGACCAGGGGTCAGAAATTTTTGACATCGCAAACACCAAGGGTTTGTGGTCAACATATGCAGTGAACCGGCGGCCCTCCAGGAAAAACCTGAAATGGCGTGTGGCCAGGTAAAGCGCCAGCAACTCTCTGTCAAAAACACTGTATTTAAGCTCGTTGTCCCGCAGCGTACGGCTGAAAAATGCAAGCGGCTGCCAAACCCCGGAAACCTGCTGTTCTAACACAGCCCCCACCGCAACATCAGATGCGTCGGTTGTTAAAGCTATTTGCGCCGCTGGGGATGGATGGGCCAAAAGGGCAGCAGTGGCCAGTGCAGCTTTAGCATCACCAAATGCCTGTAGGCGTTCTGGTGTCCAGTCAACACTGTCGTTGGGCTTTTTCTTTTTCAGCGCTCCATAGAGCGGACGCAGCAGCTGTGCTGCCCTGGGGAGGAAACGGTTATAGAAGTTAACCATCCATCCATCCATCCATTTTCTTCCGCTTATCCGGGGTCGGGTCGCGGGGGTAGCAGCCTAAGTAGGGAGGCCCAGACTTCCCTCTCCCCAGCCACTTGGAGCAGCTCCTCTGGGGGAATCCCAAGGCGTTCCCAGGCCAGCCGAGAAACATAGTCCCTCCAGCGTATCCTGGGTCTTCCTCTGGGTCTCCTCCCGGTGGGACATGCCCGGAACACCTCACCAGGGAGGCGTCCAGGAGGCATCCTAACCAGATGCCCGAGCCACCTCAACTGGCTCCTCTCGATGTGGAGAAGCAGCGGCTCTACTCCGAGTCCCTCCCGGATGACTGAGCTTCTCACCCTATCTCTAAGGGAGAGTCCAGCCACCCTGCGGAGAAAACTCATTTCAGCCGCTTGTATCCGAGATCTTGTTCTTTCGGTCATAACCCAAAGCTCATGACCATAGAAGTTAACCATTCCCAAAAATTCTTGTAGCGCTTTAACAGACTGGGGCTGTGGGAAATCAGAGACCGCCTGCACCTTGTTTGGTAATGGGACAGCACCACTTGCAGAAATGCGGTGGCCCAAAAAGTCAATGACTGGCAGTCCAAACTGGCATTTCGCTGTATTTACAATCAGGCCATGTGCTGCCAGGCGCTGAAAAACCTCACGGAGGTGGGACATGTGCTGCTCAGCCGAGCTGCTAGCCACCAGGACGTCATCCAGGTACACAAATACGAAGGACAGACCCCTTAGGACTGAATCCATCAACCGCTGAAATGTTTGTGCTGCACCTTTAAGACCAAAAGGCATGCGCAAAAACTCAAACAGGCCGAAAGGCGTGATAACAGCGGTCTTAGGGACATCCTCCACATGCACAGGAACCTGGTGGTACCCCCGTACTAAATCTACTTTAGAAAAAATGGAGGTCCCAGCCAGGTGCACTGAAAAATCCTGGATGTGGGGGATGGGATAACGATCGTTCTCTGTGATGTTATTAAGGCGGCGGAAATCCCCACATGGACGCCATTTGCCGTCTGCCTTGGGCACCATGTGGAGGGGGGAGGCCCACGGACTGTTTGAGCGTTGCACGATGCCTAAACGCTCCATGTTAGCAAACTCTTCCTGTGCTATTGCTAGCTTAGTAGCATCGAGGCGGCGTGCACGTGCGAACACCGGGGGGCCCGTTGTGGGAATATAATGTTCGACCCCATGTTTTGTGTTTGTGTTTGCAAAATCAGGAACAGTCAGCGAGGGGAATTCAGACAATAAACGTTGAAACACATTACCCGAAGCTAAAAAGTTAGCATGCATTAAAGGCCCAGCTCCTCGCGTCTCACAAGGCAGTGACGAAAAAGACACAGCGTCGATCAAACGTCTGTTAGCTAAATCAACCAGGAGCCCGTGAGCACAAAGAAAATCAGCCCCTAAAATAGGGACTGAGCTAGCAGCTACCACAAAGTTCCACTGGAAGTCCCGTTCATGGAAACGAACAGTCACCAACCTTTCGCCAAACGTCTTGATGGGATAGCCGTTAGCCGCGGTTAGCTGCGGCCCGCAGCCTTCTGCCAACCTGTCGGAGCCAGACGGGGGAACGAGGCTCTTCTGCGAGCCGGAGTCCACCAGGAACCGCCTCCCCGACCTCGAGTCTTCAATGAAAAGCAGCCTTTCCTTGTCGCCAACGGCCGCGGCCGCTAGCGTGCGCTGGCGTCGTCTTTTTCCCTGCGGCTCGAAGCTGCACGGCGGGACGCACCGTCGTGCTTTGGCGCCAAAGCGCTGGTGGTAGGGACAAAGTGCGGCTCCTGTCCGCCTGCGGGTAGCGACGCCTGCTACGACCGATGACTCGTCCGGCGCTGAGGGCGATGCTTGAAGCTCAGGTGCTGCTGGAGATCCGGGGACTGCCGCCTGTACCGCGAAGGTCCTCGCAGCCAGCAGGATGCGGTCGGCTTCGCGGGCCAGTGAGCGATAGTCCTTCTGCTGCAGAAACGAGGAGTTGGCCAGGGCTGTGCGCACTGGAGCCGGGAGCCGTCGGAGGAAGAGGTGGAGAAAGATAAACTCACAGTCAGCCGACCTCCTCAAAGACAACATGCCTTCCATGAGCTCCAGAGCTGTGCCTTCGCCCAAATCGGAGAGGGAAAACAGTTTCTCGGCGCGCTCCGCGTCTGAGAGCGTGTAACGCTGCAGAAGGAGCTCCTTGAGGGCGTCGTATTTTCCTTGTGCAGGAGGGTCTTCGAGCAGGCTCATTACCCGCTGTGTGGACGATGGGTCCAGTGAAGCTACCACATGGTGGTATTTGGTGTCGTCTGCAGATATCCCGCGAAGAGCAAACTGTGATTCGATGTGGGCGAACCACGACTGAGGTGCGTGCAGCCAGAAGTCCGGGATTTTAACGGCCACCGCAAAAGCGAGCGGGGCCGCCGGTGGAGGTTCCACAACCTCGGACAGCTGAGGAGAGCTGGCTGGACCTTCAGATGTCATCATTTCAATTCACGTAGGTCACCAGTGTAGGAGGCGGTGAAGAGACGACACAGGAGACGGGATGTAGATCTTCACTTTTAATCAACTCCTACTAAAACTAGCGGGAAAACCACCCAACACCGCCTTATATACCAACACAACATCCGGTCCTCTGGACCTTTCACAATAAAAGCATCCTGTAATACATTCGGTCCACTGGGTGTGAGTAGAGCCCCCTAGTGGTCCACAACAATACAGTATTTGTTTAAGCTATGTGTCGGCTAATCAAAACTGAGCACAGCTGGTAAGATTTATTAGAAATAATATTTTTTTTAATGCAAACCAAACAAATTGCAATGAATTTAACAATACTGTATCCTTTCAAATGTTTTTTTCAGAGAACTGTGATGACTCAAGCACCCATGCAGCAGCCACGCAGAATAATTGCAGCCAGGATTACATGGTGGGTCATGTCCTTTAACCCAGACGATCCCATGATGATGCAGAGAGTCTCGGCCAGAGCTGCTGCTTCTCCTGAGACCTGCATCCACGACAATGTTGGTACAGCTGAGACCCTGGTGTTTGTTTCTGGCTGGCAGGTGCAGCATCCTGAAGGTGGTTGGGACTCCTCGTTCTGCGTTCCACTGCATCCATACAGAGGAGCTGGAGGTGGTGTCCCGTGTGACACGACACAGAACCTTTTGTTGTTTTGAATTAACTTACTGTTAATAAAATGAATCATAAACAACTAGTTTTTGTAATCAATTTCTTTCTTTCTTTATTTTTTGCCTCATGCATGAGGACAAATCTGGGACACGATGCAGCGGTCGACTTCCCACTCCATCCCGACCCTGGATATTTGCAGTCCTGAAAAGAGAAAAGATCAAAAGTTTAATCTGAGTAAATGTAACATTTTAATGGAGAAAGATGTTGATTCAAAATTTCACAGTGTCAACAAATCCCCAAAATGTTGGGACAGGTAGCAATGAACAAATAAACAAGAATTAATGTTGCATAAACTTTTTAAACTTTTTTTATATAATGTCCGCCATAATAAAAGTAATAAATAAAATAAATAAAAACATAATAATTAAATAATAATATTAATACCTGCAGACAGAGGGTAGGGTACAAAAGTAATAAATAAAAATGAATACAGTACCTGGTGAATCAGCTCATGTCACCTCCAAAGTGACATGTGAACATGTCTCCTTGATGCTTGATGTCTGTGAAGCACAGCTCAGAGATTCCCTGGATGTGGAAAGCCTCATGGATCTAAAAACAAAAACAAATTTTAATCACCTTACAAACAAACATACAGTACTTGAGAAACATTACTGTTTTCACTTTGTTGATCTGTCAAACAGATAACCCAGTGCAAAATAAATACTGCTGCCCATTATACTCATTCACCAAGTACATATTATTTTATAAATACCTTTGATCCACAACATTATTTGCAGCAAAAGAACACCGTGTCTAAAACATTGTAACTAGTACAACAGCTAAAATTAGCAACAGCAAGTCTCCATTGTTTTTTGATGTTGCGGTCTTCCTTATCAGAGTTCATAAGAGTTCACACACTCTGCGGTGTTCATAAGAAACACTAGATTTTTAGCATCTAAACACAACTACAACACAAACTAACATTGATCAGCAACAGAACGCCACGACCTTATGTGGGGCCACACCGAAGCAACGCTGCAGGCCGCAATAAACAGCACATGAAGAAACACGTCAAATACTCAAAAGATAAATTATGGAATGGAAAGGTGTAAGATGGTACTCACCTCCAAACGGATTGTAAGCTGATGGTGTAAGGGTGGGTGAACATCAGTTTGAAGAGCTTTCTTGGAACATCGTGGCTCTTCTATGCTAATGCTGTTGCTATTCTCTGCTCCAACTCCGCCCCCCTGAGCTCTGCAGGGGGAGTGACCTTCTCGGGGGAGTGGCTCCACTTTATATTCAGGCAGCAGAGCATGTGACGTCAGAGTGTACAAGACATGTCAGAGTGTACAGTCTAGTCCAACAAGAAAATCAGCGTGCAGTATCCTCTGTTCAACCCATAGGGCTACCATAAACACGTTTTTGGACCAAATATTGCCGATTTAAACAAATACGCACAAATACATGAAAATTAACACAAAAATAGTGCTATGAAACATTTTAAACACATTCTGGGGAGTTTATCAGCTAAAAAAAGTTAAATTTCGGTTTAGTTTCTGAACTGTGGTTTGATGAATATCTCTGTCCCTTTGAGATTGTAATCACTTTGTCTTTTTATAAAATTTCTTTGGATATTTAAAGGTAATGCATGTTATTATGAGCCCTATACATAACTGATAAAATACTATATTCAACCAATTCCTGGAATTTCAATAAATTTAGCTGAAGAAACAAGGTGTTTGATGGGTGACTGAAATTTTTTCTGGTGATTACTCTTACAGCTCTCTTTTGTAAAATAAAAACAGGCTTTGTAATTGTTTTGCACGCTTTTCCCCAAACCTCAATACAATAGATTAAATGTGGAACAATGATTGTGTTATACAACATATACAGAGCTTTATCAATTAAAAAATCCCTGACTTTATACAGTACTGCAATTGATCTAGCTATTTTTGTTTTAACGGAATTTACCGGGAGGAGACCCAGAGGAAGACCCAGGACGCGCTGGAGGGACTATGTTTCTCGGCTGGCCTGGGAACGCCTTGGGATTCCCCCGGAGGAGCTGCTCCAAGTGGCTGGGGAGAGGGAAGTCTGGGCCTCCCTACTTAGGCTGCTACCCCCGCGACCCGACCCCGGATAAGAGGAAGAAGATGGATGGATGGATAGAATTTACATGATGTTTCCATGTCAGTTTGTCATCACCCAGAAACTTCACTTCACTCACTTTACAGATCACAACATCTTCAATTTCAAATGGATCGTCAACAATTCTCTTTTTGTTACTGAATATCATGTAATTAGTTTTATCTAAATTCAAAGATAATTTGTTTAATTTAAACCAAGTTTGTATTTTTATAAATTCTGTTTTCATCATATCCAAAATCTGTTTTATGTCTTTACCCGAACAGAAAAATGTGGTGTCATCGGCAAAAAGAACACATTTAAGAAGTCCTGACACATTTACCAAGTCATTCACATATAAAATAAATAACTTTGGTCCAAGCACAGAGCCCTGAGGAACTCCACAAGTGATATCACGGAGGTCAGATCTAACATCATTTATTTGCACAAACTGTTTCCTATCTTTCAAATAGCTAGATACCCACTGTAATGCTGGTCCTCTAATACCATATTTATTTAGTTTTTCAAGGAGAATGGTGTGGTCAATGGTATCAAATGCTTTTTTTAGATCAACAAAAACACTAACACAGAACTGTTTATGATCGACAGCATTAGTTATTTGTTCCATTAGATCCATGAGAGCCATTGATGTAATCCATACTGACTGCTACTTAAAATATTTTGTTTATCAATAAATTGATCCAATCTGGTCACAAATAGTTTTTCTAGAATTTTTGAGAACTGTGGTAATAAGGATATTGGCCTATAATTATTGAATACACATTTATCACCATTTTTAAAAAGAGGAATTACCTTTGCTACTTTCATGTTATCTGGAAATATTCCTGTTGAAAAAGATAAATTGCATATATATGTAAACGGTTCAATAACATAACTTATTATTTCTTTTACGAACATCATATCCATGTCCACCCAGTCTTTTGATCTCTTGTCCGAGAGATTTTTTACCATTTTCATAATTTCCTCTTTGTTAGTTCCATTAAGAAAAATACTGTTTGTGCAGCTTTTAATTGAATGACACACATTATTATCTACTTTTGGTATTTTAGCTGCAAGGCTTGATCCAATATTTACAAAATATTGATTAAATTCATTTACGATATCATTCTCATCATGTATTTCTTTGTCATCTTTCACAAAATATTTTGCAATGTTCGTTTTCGCTTTATGACTTTTTAGAACATCATTTATAACTCGCCATGTTGTTTTAGTGTCACCATTACTCTTGTTTAATAAATCACTATAGTATTCTTTCTTGCATTTTCTTATAATCATTACCAATTTATTTTTGTATTTTTTATATTTCTCTTCAGCTTGTTGTGTTCTCATTTTTAAGAAACATAATACAAGTAATTTTTTTACAAGCATTTCTCAACCCTTTAGTCATCCAAGGTTGGTCGACGGGGGCGACCGTGGCACAGTGGTATTGGCAGTCGACCCCCGATCGGAAGGTTGGAGGTTCGAATCCCGCATCCGCCCACCATGTGTTGTTGTGTCCCTGGGCAAGACACTTAACCCCGAGTTGCTCCCGGTAGGTCTGGATGGCGCCTTGCAAGGCAGGCTACCACTACCGGTGTATGAATGTCTGAATGAATGGGTGGATGGTTGGTATTGTAAAGCGCTTTGGGGCTCCTCACAGGGGGCTAGAAAGCGCTATATAAATAAGCTCCATTTACCATTTATTTCTTTTTCTACGATTTCTTTGCACACAATTCTTTTCATACAGAGCTTCTAAAATATTAATAAATTCATCATATGATCTGTTAACATCATCAATATATACGTCCTTCCAGTTTTGCTTCTGTAAATTTGTTTGTTGCCTCAGAAAAACTACTCCAGTTTTGAAAGCATGATTTTTGTGCTGGAATCTGCAAAACTTATTCTGTGTGGCCTCTTTTATAGGCCTCCACAATACAATAAAAACTTTCTCAGTGAGTTTTCTGAACTACTGGCTGACTTACTGCCAAAGTTTGACTCTTGGCTTTTCTGTGGGGACTTCAACGTGCACACCTGCTGCCCAAGTAATCAGCTTGGATGTGAGTTTCAGGACCTCCTGGACTCTTTCAACCTGTCGCAGTCGGTCTCGGGGGCCACACACAGTCAGGGTCACTCGATTTAATTATCTCCCACGGCCTTCAAATACCTGCTGTGGAGATCCTGGACACCTGTATTTCAGACCATTTTCCCATATTATTTGAATTTTTCACCTCTCCTGCACCGAAAGCTATTCTCCCAGCACGTTTCTGCCGCTCCATCACCCCATCCACTCCAAGTCAGTTCACTGATGCCTTTAAGAGCACTGAATTTTGCTCTGCTGTCAGCCTGGACCCATCTCTACATCCTGAGGACTTCATCAGCTCCTTCCATCACACCTGCACAACGATCTTGGACTCCATCGCTCCTCTCAAACAGGCTTCTTCAAAAAACAGACCTTCACCATGGTTCAACGAAACGACGCGAGCTCTTCGACAACGTTGCAGAAAAGCAGAGCGAATATGGAAGCGCGACCGGCTTCATGTATCTCAAGGAATACTGAGAGACTGTCTCTGTGAATATCAACATGCTATCAAGCAGGCCAAATCACAGTACCTCTCCAATTTAATCACCACCAGCTCCAACCGGCCGAAGACGCTTTTCAACACACTCCAGTCTGTTATCAATCCATCTGTCAATGTTCTGAAAACTGCCACACAGTCTACCTGTGACGACTTTCAGAGCTATTTTGTCAACAAAATAGACTCTATCAGGCAGAACATTGTCAGTCCATCCAACACCATCCAGTCATGTGCGTCTGCAATAACCACAGCTGTTTTTGACCAATTTGACCTGGTTTCACTCCCTCACCTCACCAAGGTGGTTCAGCAGATGAAACCAACTAACTGTTCTCTGGACATCATTCCCTCTAAAATGTTCAAACAATCCTTTGATGTAATTGGTCCTTGTGTTTTGTCATTTATTAACAGCTGTCTATCTTCAGGTTTTGTGCCATCTGCTTTCAAACATGCTGTGGTCAGGCCTCTTCTCAAAAAACCAGGCCTAGATCCTACAGCTCTCTCTAATTTCAGACCAGTTTCCCATCTGTCATTTCTATCAAAGGTCCTAGAAAAGATTGTTTTTATTCAACTTCAATCTTTTCTAGAACTCAACAACCTGTTTGAAAAATTTCAGTCAGGTTTTCGAGCTCGTCACAGCACTGAATCTGCACTGCTCAAAGTACAGAATGACATTCTTCTGTCCCTGGATGCAAAAAACCCTGCACTGCTGGTGATGTTAGACCTCTCAGCAGCTTTTGACACCGTCGACCATCAGGTACTAATCAACCGCTTGTCTCAGCAGGTTGGCCTCCAGGGAGCTGTGCTTGAGTGGTTCAAATCTTACCTGTCTGGGAGAACTTTTTCTGTCATGATAGGCGACCTGTCCTCCTCTTCATCAACCCCTCTGACCTCTGGCGTACCACAGGGATCTATTCTAGGGCCAGTCCTCTTCTCTCTTTACATACTGCCATGATCAATCATTGCACGTCATAACCTGTCTTTTCACATGTATGTGTTACAGGGTATGATATTCATTTGACCGTGTTCATATTAGATCCAATTGTTTGATTATCTGCATTAATTTAGCTTGATTTGGTGTGTGCATGGAATGTAGTGGGGCTTTTGAAAGAATGGTGCGTTGGCGCAATAGTCAAAAGAGTCCACTAGGGGGACTCGTGCGCTCTTTACATTTAATACAAGAGTAAGTAAAGACGCACTGGTTTCAACTAGTCATCTCTTTTCTTATAATTGTCCTTTTTTATAAGGGACAACATTTGGAGGCACCGCTGAGATCGTTTGGCGAGAGGACCATTCCCAAGATTCCTGTGGAACCCTCCTGCTGAGCATCCCAAAACAACCCAAGTTCGCAGAGAACAACGTGGAGGTCTTCAACCAGCAGTTGACAGTTTGTATCCTGAAGTGTGCACTGACCACTAGAGATCAACACCAATCAACTGAAGGCGGTTGGACCCCATTCTATTGTTTCTGAAATTCCAAAATATAAAAATGGAGTCGGAACTGGAAAATCTTCAGCTGGAGATAAAAGGAGCATTGTATAACTTGACATTTGAACAGCTGATCGAAGTATGCATCACACTGCAGCACTCAGCACCTGGAGGAGAACTTTTGACTAGTAAAACACGCAGTCATCTAATTTCATATGTCATCAAATATCTTGAGCGGGAGCAACTGGCTAGCCTTGAAGATGAAGGCATGTCAGAATATCTCAGCATCTGGGACACAATAAATAAAGTAAAGTCCATTAAAGAGTCACCCAGAGTAGAAAATCAATCTGATGACCAGGAAAGGCTTCAAAAAGAAATAGAGCACTCAGATTGTCGCTACAACAGAAAGAAAAAGAGGCCCGGGGTGTAATGGACAGAAAAACGTTCTCTTGCCCACAGGTTTCACAGATAAATGTGACTCCAACATTTTCAGAAAATCCAATGTGGCGCAAAGATTTCAAGATTCTTGGACAGATAGGAGAGCCAGGCCAGAAGGATCGGTTGACATTCTCTAGCCTGGCAAGACAGATTGAAAGTGGGCTGACCAAAGGCTATTCAGAGACAGATATTATTGATGCTGTGATCCGTGCTATAACACCCGACCTACAATTACGGAGCTATTTGGAGGGAAAAGAGACCCTTACCTTACCTGCTCTGCGTAGAATCTTAAAGCTGGGGTATGTAAGATTGTAATGTAGTCTGTAACTTTTCAAACAATATATATTTTAACATATTTCTTCACTCTGTCACTAGATTGATGTTAGAGAGGTAATCTCTGAAAAAACTAAAAAAAATATTGTCCCCTTGCTTCTCCAGGTGGTAAATAAGCATTTCTAAAAAGAAAAAGTGACCCGCCATTTTCCAGCCAATAAAAACAAAGTTTGTAACCAGCCAATAAAAACCGAGCTTGAATTTGAATCAGCCAATAAAAACAGAGCTTGAATTCAAATTTCAACAGACCACAAGGGGGCAGAGCCATATATGGCTCTGAGGGGGAGGGATCAGAATGCTTTGCTTGTTGAAATTTTTTCTAAGTGCTGTTGTTCTACAGAAACTGCAGACTGAACCTTTAAGGTCCCATTACCAGGAGAGAGGTGCCACAGATTTATACAAGCAGCTAACCTCTGAGGTTCAGGGCAGCAAAGAGTCTCCTCAGAATTTCTTAATCAGGGCTATGGACCTGAGGCAGAAAATTCTGTTTGCCTCTCAGGAAGCAGAGTCAGCTTTAAAATATGACCCTGCTCTTGTCCAAAATCTGTTTATGCATACCATCTTGACAGGTTTACAGAATGACAACATCAAGAGTGATCTTCAGCCTTACCTCACAAAGCCTGGCGCACCTGATGAACTGCTGCTGGAGAAAGTGAATATTGCTTGTACAAATGAAAAGGAGAGGCAGGACAAAAAGAAGCACGCTGTCCCACAAAGGGCAACCAGTGTCAGTACTGTCCAATCTGATGAGCCAGCCAGAGAAACAAAAACTCCAACCCAGCAAAGCCAATCTCAGATGTCCCATGATGTGTTATCTGAGATCAAAGAAATGCGCTCTGACATGGTGTTGTTAAAGGATCTAAGAGCTGAAGTGTTCCAAATCAGGGAAACAATCCAAAAAAACACTAATACACAGCCAAAGCAACCCCCACAAAGTTCAGAACAAGTGTTTGCCACAAGTCCAGTGTTCTCACCTACAGAACAGTCCTTCAGATTCATGTCACCCATGATGCCAATTTATCCTCAACAGCACCCAGAATTGCTGCAGGAGTACAGGCCCCTGTATGGTCCAGGACAGATGAGAGGGACTGCACAATTTCAACAAAGGTTTGCTCCACAACAATATTACCAAAGACCACGCCAACAACCCAGATGCTTTGCTTGTACCCAAGCCAATGAGGAACATTGTCAGCATTGCTTCAGATGTGGAAGTACTGAGCACTTCAGGGCAGGATGTAGAGCAGACAGAGCAGCTTCTTCAACCTATAGGGGACCTTTAAACTAAGTCGGGTTGCCTCCGTGGGGCGTGGGGCAACCAGAGTTAACTACAAGTCCCATTTTTGTGTAAACTGTGGAAAAAAGAAAGTGAAGAGGGAATTAAAACGTTGCTGGAGTTGTAAAACTGCTCTTTATTGCTCAAAAACATGTCAGAAAATGCATTGGCCTGTTCACAAAATTGACTGTAAGTCACACTCCTGTTTAGGTGTTAAACAAGTCAGGCAGCTACGTGAACAATCTGAACCCAAAACTATCAGAGCTGTTAAAGATCAAACCGTAAGGGAGCTAGTAGGAAAAAAATGTATTATCAAGTGCTTCCTGAATGGACAGAATACTCAAGCACTCTGGGACACAGGTTCACAAATATGTGCTATAGATGAGGCTTGGAAAGAAAATTACCTACCTGACCTGCAGCTAAGGGATGTTACTGAGCTACAGGACCCACTGGACCCATTACATATTGAAGCAGCTAATGGCACCGCCATGCCATACTCTGGCTGGCTGGAAGTCCCTTTCAAGTTGACTACGATGGATGATGAGCTGCTAATACCTGTGCTTGTGTTGAAAGGCAACCAACAGCAATGCCCAATCATTGGGTTCAATGTAATTGAACATCTCGTGCAGAACAACCGGGAAGGCCAACCAATATATGGCGGTATGGACAAACTTGTAAATGCAGTAAAAATTGCATTCCCTCATCTAAAAAATAATAAGGTAAAAGCCTTTATTTCTGCTGTCAGCCTGGGTCAAACATGTGAACACAATGTGAGGACAGTAAATGAAAGAGTCAATGTGCCAAAACACACCACCGTCCAGATTCAGTGTCGTATTCAGGCCCCAAAGTTTAGGGAAGCTAAAACTCTGCTTTTTGAGCCTCTTGTGAACCCACAGTGGCCTGAAGAATTAGAATTCTGTGATACCCTTGTATCAATTGAGGCAGAAACAGCCCCAAATGTTGTTTTAAGTGTTCAAAACCCCACAAACCACGATATCACACTTCCAGGCCGGACGGTTGTTGGAGCTGTGCAGTCTGTAAGGTCTGTGTATCCAGCTAACTTTTTCAGCACAACCCAACAACCAACAAGTAAATCAGTCAATCACATCCAGGCCCAGAGCACCAGTGAAGGTGTACCTACAGATGGACAGTGGGACCCTCCTGTTGATTTAACTCACCTGGATGAGGACCAGAGACAAATAGTAAGTCAAATGTTAAGAGAAGAATCTGAGTCTTTCTCCAAATCTGATGAGGATATTGGCTGCATACACGGGTTACAAATGAACATCTCACTGAAGGATGATGAACCTGTGTCAAAAACATACCGGTCTGTGCCCAAACCTCTGTACAGGGAAATGAAAGATTACCTGCAGGATCTCATAGTGCAAGGGTGGGTTGAAAGATCCAAATCTTCTTATTCCTCGCCAATTGTCTGCGTAAGAAAAAAAGATGGGACTCTGCGTTTATGTATAGATTACAGAGAGCTCAACAAAAAAACACATCCTGACCGCCACCCGATTCCCAGGGTTCAAGATATAATGGATAGCCTGGGGGGAAACACCTACTTTTCCTTGCTGGACCAAGGGAAAGCATATCATCAGGGATTCATGGACAGAGACAGCAGGCATTTAACAGCCTTTGTGACCCCCTGGGGTCTATACGAGTGGATACGAATCCCATTCGGCCTGATGAATGCGCCCGCAGCTTTTCAGCGCTGCATGGAACAATGCTTAGCAGATTTGAGGGATGAAATGTGTGTACCATATCTTGATGATGTTCTTGTGTTTAGCAGGACATTTGAAGATCATGTCAGCCATGTCCGAGCAGTGTTGCAACGTCTGAGGCAGCATGGGATCAAGCTAAAACCTAAAAAGTGTGACCTGTTTAAAGCTGAGGTGCGGTACCTGGGCAGGATCGTGTCTGCTGAGGGCAACAGGATGGATCCAGCTGACACTAATGCTGTAAGAGCCCTAAAGCATAAACATCCTGCGAATGTTGGTGAGTTGAGAGCAATTCTTGGACTTTTGAGCTATTACAGGCAGTATATAAAGGACTTTTCACGTATTGCTAGTCCCTTATATGATCTGTTAAAAGCACCTACAAAGCATGAGCCGTTAACAAACAAAAAGAGAAAGTGGCCAACAAAAACTGGCAGCAGAGCTGTCCCATCCAGTACAATCATTCATTGGACTGAAAAACACCAGTTGATCCTGGAACAACTCATTGACTTCCTTGTCAACCCCCCTATACTTGGCTTCCCAGATTTCTCACAGCCATTTGTTCTTCACACAGATGCGTCAAATCTGGGTCTAGGTGCTGTGCTATACCAAAAGCAGAGTGGAAAGCTTCGTGTGATTGCCTATGGCTCGCGCACCCTAACAGCTGCAGAGAAAAATTATCATTTGCATTCGGGGAAGTTGGAGTTCCTCGCCCTTAAATGGGCTGTAACAGAGAAATTCAGAGACTATTTATATTATGCCCCATTTTTCACTG
>JBBPBX010019333.1:0-11000 GCA_038048925.1 Garcialebias charrua
TTCCTGTCTTCTTTATGACATCCTCTTTTTCAACTTTGGTAAAGTACCCATATTCGGAAGTCCACAGATACTTCACTGGTTATCTTCATTTTTGTTCTTACAATGGAGCTTTCAAAGCAAGGTAGTTTGGAATTCCTTTCGACATAATGAAGCTCCTACAGTCAATACAGTCAAAATCAGGGTCTGAGAATGACTGTAGACATCTTTTAAGTCAACCTATGTTAAAACATTTTCTTAAAGTAAACCTTGAATACAATCTTTGAAAACGTCATGCAACTTCATAGTGTTTTGCCAAGATTTATAACTTAGTAACTTCTACAACAAACAGCAGATTACCGCAGTAAAATATTGTCCCTTCTACAATGTAAGATGAAGCAACTCGAATGATTGTTGCAGGTTTTTGTTTGTGAGGAACATACAGGGAATGATGGTTCCACTGGGGTTTGAACCCAGGACCTTCTGCGTGTTAAGCAGACGTGATGCCCGCTACACCATGGAACCATGCAATAACAGACACCCGTGTACGTCAATGTGGCTTTTAATGTGAAAAAAGTTTTGCAGTTTCCATTATTTCCTTATTTACACTCATCCAGTTATGTATCGAAAAGAAGGTGTTTGCTTATTGTGGACTGTTGCTTTTTATTTTGTGTATAGTAGCTTTCGTACAGTTTCAAAGATTTTTCAAAAACCAAAATCTGCAGCATCAACAAATTAATAACTCACAATTTTATTAAGTTTTGTTGAAAGGTTTAAGTAATGTTTCTTTTTTTAAACAAGAGAAATTCATGCAGGAAAAGGGGTACAACCTCCTTTGCAGTATGATATGAGGTTCAATGATAATGATCTGCTGGTCAAAACTAATTCTATTAAAACAATAGAAAAGATGGACAACTTTTGGTTCCACTGGGACTTGAACCCAGGACCTTCTGCGTGTGAAACAGACGTGATGCCCGCTACACCATGGAACCTCACAGCACATGCCATCTGTTTACTTAGTGTGACTTCTCATGTCTGTGAAAGTCTTGCGGTGATCAGTTTCCTCAATTTTAGTCAATCATCCGGTTGTGTTATTCCAGACGAAGGGGTTTGCCAGCTGCATACTGTTTTCTTTCACTTAATGGTTTTGCACCTCTTGTACAATTGCAAAGATTTTTCTAAATCTTAAACCCATAACATCAACAATTTTACTACCTCACAATTTCACTTTGTTGTGTAGAAGACTTTCTCTAGTTGAATACAACAATTGAGACAGATTTGACAGTGATAAGGCTGTCCAACTTGCCTGACAATATGACCAGAGGACAAGGAAAAGGAATTGATCGTCAACACTGCTTTCTGGAACAAACAATAGTTCTTGACTGGCCTCTGGAAAACATTGGTCCTGGTTGGTTGCACTTGGGGTTGTACCCAGGACCTACATGTGAATTAGACCTTGTGACTGCTGCCCATTGGAATCAACGTAGCTCAATCAGAGGTAACTTATCAAACACACCTTGTTCCTGTCTTCTTTATGACATCCTCTTTTTCAACTTTGGTAAAGTACCCATATTCGGAAGTCCACAGATACTTCACTGGTTATCTTCATTTTTGTTCTTACAATGGAGCTTTCAAAGCAAGGTAGTTTGGAATTCCTTTCGACATAATGAAGCTCCTACAGTCAATACAGGTCAAAATCAGGGTCTGAGAATGACTGTAGACATCTTTTAAGTCAACCTATGTTAAAACATTTTCTTAAAGTAAACCTTGAATACAATCTTTGAAAACGTCATGCAACTTCATAGTGTTTTGCCAAGATTTATAACTTAGTAACTTCTACAACAAACAGCAGATTACCGCAGTAAAATATTGTCCCTTCTACAATGTAAGATGAAGCAACTCGAATGATTGTTGCAGGTTTTTGTTTGTGAGGAACATACAGGGAATGATGGTTCCACTGGGGTTTGAACCCAGGACCTTCTGCGTGTTAAGCAGACGTGATGCCCGCTACACCATGGAACCATGCAATAACAGACACCCGTGTACGTCAATGTGGCTTTTAATGTGAAAAAAGTTTTGCAGTTTCCATTATTTCCTTATTTACACTCATCCAGTTATGTATCGAAAAGAAGGTGTTTGCTTGTTGTGGACTGTTGCTTTTTATTTTGTGTATAGTAGCCCTCGTACAGTTTCAAAGATTTTTCAAAAACCAAAATCTGCAGCATCAACAAATTAATAACTCACAATTTTATTAAGTTTTGTTGAAAGGTTTAAGTAATGTTTCTTTTTTTAAACAAGAGAAATTCATGCAGGAAAAGGGGTACAACCTCCTTTGCTGTATGATATGAGGTTCAATGATAATGATCTGCTGGTCAAAACTTATTCTATTAAAACAATAGAAAAGATGGACAACTTTTGGTTCCACTGGGACTTGAACCCAGGACCTTCTGCGTGTGAAACAGACGTGATGCCCGCTACACCATGGAACCTCACAGCACATGCCATCTGTTTACTTAGTGTGACTTCTCATGTCTGTGAAAGTCTTGCGGTGATCAGTTTCCTCAATTTTAGTCAATCATCCGGTTGTGTTATTCCAGACGAAGGGGTTTGCCAGCTGC
The DNA here is from genome assembly GCA_038048925.1 of Garcialebias charrua. Lineage (NCBI taxonomy): Eukaryota > Metazoa > Chordata > Actinopteri > Cyprinodontiformes > Rivulidae > Garcialebias > Garcialebias charrua. The sequence goes on from JBBPBX010019333.1 coordinate 2,595, forward strand.
ATACTGTTTTCTTTCACTTAATGGTTTTGCACCTCTTGTACAATTGCAAAGATTTTTCTAAAACTTAAACCCATAACATCAACAATTTTACTACCTCACAATTTCACTTTGTTGTGTAGAAGACTTTCTCTAGTTGAATACAACAATTGAGACAGATTTGACAGTGATAAGGCTGTCCAACTTGCCTGACAATATGACCAGAGGACAAGGAAAAGGAATTGATCGTCAACACTGCTTTCTGGAACAAACAATAGTTCTTGACTGGCCTCTGGAAAACATTGGTCCTGGTTGGTTGCACTTGGGGTTGTACCCAGGACCTACATGTGAATTAGACCTTGTGACTGCTGCACTTTGGAATCAACGTAGCTCAATCAGAGGTAACTTATCAAACACACCTTGTTCCTGTCTTCTTTATGACATCCTCTTTTTCAACTTTGGTAAAGTACCCATATTCGGAAGTCCACAGATACTTCACTGGTTATCTTCATTTTTGTTCTTACAATGGAGCTTTCAAAGCAAGGTAGTTTGGAATTCCTTTCGACATAATGAAGCTCCTACAGTCAATACAAGTCAAAATCAGGGTCTGAGAATGACTGTAGACATCTTTTAAGTCAACCTATGTTAAAACATTTTCTTAAAGTAAACCTTGAATACAATCTTTGAAAACGTCATGCAACTTCATAGTGTTTTGCCAAGATTTATAACTTAGTAACTTCTACAACAAACAGCAGATTACCGCATTAAAATATTGTCCCTTCTACAATGTAAGATGAAGCAACTCGAATGATTGTTGCAGGTTTTTGTTTGTGAGGAACATACAGGGAATGATGGTTCCACTGGGGTTTGAACCCAGGACCTTCTGCGTGTTAAGCAGACGTGATGCCCGCTACACCATGGAACCATGCAATAACAGACACCCGTGTACGTCAATGTGGCTTTTAATGTGAAAAAAAGTTTTGCAGTTTCCATTATTTCCTTATTTACACTCATCCAGTTATGTATCGAAAAGAAGGTGTTTGCTTATTGTGGACTATTGCTTTTTATTTTGTGTATAGTAGCTTTCGTACAGTTTCAAAGATTTTTCAAAAACCAAAATCTGCAGCATCAACAAATTAATAACTCACAATTTTATTAAGTTTTGTTGAAAGGTTTAAGTAATGTTTCTTTTTTTAAACAAGATAAATTTATGCGGGAAAAGGGGTACAACCTCCTTTGTAGTATGATATGAGGTTCAATGATAATGATCTGCTGGTCAAAACTAATTCTATTAAAACAATAGAAGAGATGGACAACTTTTGGTTCCACTGGGACTTGAACCCAGGACCTTCTGCGTGTGAAGCAGACGTGATGCCCGATCCAGACCGCAGGAAACACACTGCCACGGACAAACAGGAGGCAGACGGTCGCCAAGGACAAACAGCAGCAGCTACCAAACATAAATATTAATTAAAATCTGAACGTGTAAGAGAATAGAAAAACTGGCGCTTTACTACTCACCACCGTGTTCCACCTCAACAGGAGAGGGAAACAGGAAGCTCGTACATGTGGTCGCGAGAACAGTAGATCATCGCGACCTGGTGCACATAACGCTAGCGCGACACAGCCAGCAAACTCTGCCGGAAGGCGGATGACGTGTGCTCAACCCTGAGGACTTGCCCCTTTTATACAGGAAGCAGCCCAGACCCACCAATCACATCTCTGCATGTGTGGTGCATTTAATGACTGCAGTACATCCTTCCACATTTGTTTAAATCGGCAATATTTGGTCTAAAAACGTGTTTTCACTAGTCCTATGGGTTGAACTGTTGTATTGCAGCCTCATTTTCTTATTGGTCAAGGACTGTTCACTCTGACGTGTCTTACACTCTGACGTCACGAAAGTGGTTCAAGCAGAGCCAATCCCCTGCAGAGATGAGAAGGTCCTCGCTGCAGTTCATACCTTATATGGAAGTGGTACATTGCACTCTGGAAACGTACTGCAACAAAGCATATTACATACTGCAACAAAGCATATTATAATTTTTGGAATGGCAAAGCTGTCGAGGCAGCTTATCGGAGCTGTGGCCGCAAGGTTGTTGGTGCCTGTCGTGGTGGCAACCCTCGAACCCGGTGGTGGACACCGACGGTGAGGGATGCTGTCAGGCTGAAGAAGGAGTCCTATTGGGCCTTTTTGGCTTGTGGGACCCCGGAAGCAGCTGATAGGTACCGGCAGTCCAAGCGGCATGCGGCTCGGGTGGTTGCTGAGGCAAAAACTCGGGCGTGGGAGGAGTTCGGAGAGGCCATGGAGAATGACTTCCGTACGGCTTCGAGGCGATTCTGGTCCACCATCCGGCGTCTCAGGGGGGGAAAGAGGTACGCGACCAACACCATTTATGGTGGGGGTGGCGTGCTGCTGACCTCAACTCGGGATGTTGTGAGTCGGTGGGCGGAATACTTCGAAGACCTCCTCAATCCTACTGGCACGTCTTCCACTGAGGAAGCAGAGCCTGGGGACTTTGGGTCGGGTTCTCCAATCTCTGGTGCTGAGGTCGCCGAGGTGGTTAAAAAGCTCCGCGGTGGCAAGGCTCCGGGGGTGGATGAGATTCGTCCTGAGTTCCTTAGGGCTCTGGATGTTGTGGGGTTGTGTTGGCTTACGCGACTCTGCAATATCGCGTGGACATCGGGGGCAGTTCCCTTGGATTGGCAGACTGGGGTGGTGGTTCCCCTATTCAAAAAGGGGGACCGTAGGGTGTGTTCCAACTATAGAGGGATCACACTCTTAAGCCTCCCTGGTAAGGTCTATTCAGGGGTTCTGGAGAGGAGGGTCCGTCGGATAGTCGAACCTCGGATTCAGGAGGAGCAGTGTGGTTTTCGTCCTGGTCGTGGAACACTGGACCAGCTCTACACCCTCAACAGGGTCCTGGAGGGTGCGTGGGAGTTTGCCCAACCAGTTTACATGTGCTTTGTGGACTTGGAGAAGGCATTCGACCGCGTCCCTCGGGGGGTTCTGTGGGGGGTACTCCGGGAGTATGGGGTACCAGGCCCTTTGATAAGGGCTGTTAGGTCCCTGTACGACCGGTGTCAGAGCTTGGTCCGCATTGCCGGCAGTAAGTCAGGCTCGTTTCCGGTGAGAGTTGGACTCCGCCAAGGTTGCCCTTTGTCACCGATTCTGTTCATAACTTTTATGGACAGAATTTCTAGGCGCAGCCAAGGTGTTGAGAGGATCCGTTTTGGTGACCTTAGAATCGCTTCTCTGTTTTTTGCAGATGATGTGGTCCTACTGGCTTCATCAGTTCGTGATTTACAACTTTCACTGGAGCGGTTTGCAGCCGAGTGTGATGCGGCCGGGATGAGGATCAGTTCCTCCAAATCCGAGGCCATGGTCTTGAGCCGGAAAAGGGTAGCATGCCCTCTCCGGGTCGGGGAGGAGGTCCTGCCCCAAGTGGAGGAGTTTAAGTATCTCGGGATCTTGTTCACGAATGAGGGAAAACTGGAGCGTGAGATCGATAGGCGGATAGGTGCAGCGTCCGCAGTGAAGCGGGCGCTGTACCGGTCTGTCGTGGTGAAGAGAGAGCTGAGTCGAAAGGCAAAGCTCTCAATTTACCGATCGATCTACGTTCCCACCCTCATCTATGGTCATGAGCTTTGGGTTATGACCGAAAGAACAAGATCTCGGATACAAGCGGCTGAAATGAGTTTTCTCCGCAGGGTGTCTGGACTCTCCCTTAGAGATAGGGTGAGAAGCTCAGTCATCCGGGAGGGACTCGGAGTAGAGCCGCTGCTTCTCCACATCGAGAGGAGCCAGTTGAGGTGGCTCGGGCATCTGGTTAGGATGCCTCCTGGACGCCTCCCTGGTGAGGTGTTCCGGGCATGTCCCACCGGGAGGAGACCCAGAGGAAGACCCAGGACACGCTGGAGGGACTATGTTTCTCGGCTGGCCTGGGAACGCCTTGGGATTCCCCCGGAGGAGCTGCTCCAAGTGGCTGGGGAGAGGGAAGTCTGGGCCTCCCTACTTAGGCTGCTACCCCCGCGACCCGACCCCGGATAAGCGGAAGAAGATGGATGGATGGATGGATGGATGGAATGGCAATAGTTATTTGTATATTTTAACTTATTTTAAGAATACTTTTCACTTCATCAAAATCTATTAATTTAACTCCAGCGTTCTAAAATTATTTGGTTGTATTTCTTTTCTTATTGGGCGATGGACAAGTGTTGCATGAATGCCAAGATGGGGCAGAGGCGGAGGAGCACATTTGGAATCCAAAAGACCAAGGTTCGATCCCCGGTCACGGAATACCTTGTATTATTTTATTTTTTTAAGCCTTTTGATTTGGATAGATCGGGTGAGAATAGATAAATACATCTACATAATAATTCTTTGTTGTTGCTTGTTTTAAGTTGTTTGCTAGAGTTTTATTTTGTTTTAGTTTGTTGCTAGAGGGGGCGTGAACGCAGCATAACTCTAACTCCTCCCCTCCTCGTCTCTCAACACAGATATGCATTTTTTTGAATCTGGTATGGGGGCGGAGCTATCTTTTGACGGTGAGGTTACTCTAAGCTAGTTACTCAATAAGCTAGGGTCAGATTGGATGTTATGGGTGTAACTGGTTAAACTGAAATGTGGATATTTGTACATCATTAAAACCATCTTAACTTCAGCCCCCTCTAGATTCCCCCCCCCTGGCCTGTTCGGCATTGTGGCACTCAGAATTATAGTCTTAGTGTTGAGGTGATACCCAACAGATTATTTTCACAAGCAGAGCATTATGGCTGGACTCAGTGCTCCACTTGATAAATAAAACTTGCGTTCGCTTTGAGTTTTGTTTAAGATGCACTGGACACAGGGATGAAAAGACAAAGAACAAAACCATAAAAGTGAGATAAGGGGTAAAAGAGAAAGGCAAGTAGGAGAGAGTGGTGTAAAAAGATTAAAGCACCAGACATTTAATTTTCATAAAATTGCTCAAAATATATTTTATTTAAATATGTTCGTTTTTGCAAACAAAATGATAAATCACTTTAATTTTGCTTTAAAAGTGATTTTTAACTTCAAGCCGTGTTTAATCATGGGAAATACGATTACACGCGAATGCACCATCTTGTGACGTAACACCGGGCAGAGCTCTGGGCTTGTCACAGTGCGCAGGTATGAGCAGCTGACATGAAGGTAAGTCTGATACAGCATCAGACCTAAATTAGATCCTGTTGTTTCTTGTTCCATCACCCAAACTATTTTCTGCTTCCCAAAATGAAGACAAATAGCTCAAATCTTCACATAGATTGATAAATTCATCGGGTTTTAAATGGTCCGCTATTACAGAGACCAGAGCCCTCTGCCTCTCACTACGTCACAGATGGTGCGTTCGTGTGTAATCGGATTTCCCATGATTAAACACGGCTTGAAGTTCAAAATCACTTTTAAAGCTAAAGTGATTTATCATTTTGTTTGCAAAAACAAACATATTTAAATGATAAAAATCATGTCAGTGGACCTTTAAGTCTGCGGGGAGAAAAAAAAAAAAAGTATTTTATACATATCGTTTGCACTTGCACAACAGCTGATTTCTCACACCAACTTTACACCAATGCTGGGCCTCCTACAGTCCAAACCATTCTCAGCCATTGCAAGAGACTTTACCCTTGAAGAGTTTAATATCTTCCCTTAAAGCCTTAGTATAGACTTCTAAGACTCAAATTTGACATTGTTTTCTTTGCATCTAGACCCAGCCTGCTAACAGTTATTGCATCAATCAATTTCTGATTCATGCAGCGTAAGGGGTCAAGTCTTAAATTAAAAATAATCAAGTTTGGAAAGTCTTTATTTCAGATTACATGAAGCCAAATTTTAGATAGTACAATAAGGCCAACAACAGTGTTATACCTCAACTTTCAAGAGTACAAGCCACAAGTTGTATCTAATCACAAAAGCCCAGACAGAATGTCCTATTAAGTTTCATAATGGGTCTTCAATTTTTCGGTCTGCCAGCAAGTCATTCTGTGACAATTGTTAGAAAACGGATGTCACAGCTGCAAAAAATTAAAAAATTGGAGGGAATGTGACCGCTATACACTCTAGTATTTATGAGAGCTTGGGGTTGTTGATCCTGCCCATGAAGATTATACTCCTTGTTGAGCGCTCCATGATGAAGACAAAGAAGGGTCTGTTGATTTTTACAGTTTCAGGCAAGCCATCGGGCATGCTCCTTTGCCACAGTTCAATGGTGGTGGCAGCTGCTGCCTCTGTGCCATTTTCATCCACACTCAGCACAGCCTTGTGGGAGACCTGCAGAGGAACCAGATAACAGTCAAGTTAAAGAGAATAACTTTTGAACTACAGATGCCTAAATATTTAGCCTGAAGGTTATCCCAGTCATACCTTTGACACTACGAGCTTGACCTCTTCAGATATGCCTGAGAAGTCTGCCGAGTCTTCAAAAGCTCTAGTTATTCCCATTTCCTTTAGAATATCTTTTAGAGAGGCTTCAGCAGAGATGGAAAATTTTGGCATGGAAAGATAAATGTCTCTGTGGAAAAGAAGACTATTAATACCAATCCATCGATGCTACAATTGGACGTAGAATCTTACCTTTGAGAAAGAGAGTTTTGCCATTGCATGACTGAGTCCTTGTTCATTCTGCATTCCACAACATCAGTCATTCCCTCATCAGGGAGGACAATTATCATGGAGGTGCTGCCTTTGTAGGGCAGCTGGAGAATAATGGCGTGGTTGCCATAATCATGATAGTAATCAAAGAATCCAGTCACCCTCATCATGTCAACCTTAACTTTGGTGTTTTTGTCCACATAGAAGTCATCCTTTGTTGTCAATTGCTTGTCAAAAGGGTTTATCCACTGTCCTATTGGAAAGTGGAAATAAGGTTATCAAAAAATAATTTCCTTTTGTTAATTTGTTTTTAAAGGAGTTATATTTACAACATTTAGAAAAAGTTAAGTAAAAAAAATTTAAATGCAGTGTGAGCAGTTGGTTGTCCACATAGATCTGCTGTTCATCCTTACCTCTAAAGTAGACCCAGTTGATCAGCACCATAGACGTCTTAGGGTCCAAGTTCTTGACCAGATCTTTGATCTTATCATGAGTTTTAGTGGCAATGTGGTTGTTAATCTGCGCTTCCGCCTTAGCAGGATTTTTAAAGTCCACTTTGAAGACCTCTCCCATGAAGTACTGTTTAATATCATTCAGGAAAGCTGGTAGAGGATTGAAGCCAGTGCGTACAGCAACAGAGTTACCGACTTCCAACTGCACATTCTCCTGGTTGTTGAGCATTTGGAGAGCATACTTGTAGGCTTCATTGACTTGCATCTGGTCCAGGGTGCTGTACCCCAAGCTTGAAAACAGCTGGGTGTGGGTGTCACCGTGGGCCCCTGCAGACAGCATGGACAGAGCGGTGGAGATGCCCAGCGGTGAGAAGAAGACGTTCTTCCCAGCAGCAGCCTTGGCTTTCAGATGTCGCTCAAGGGAAATGGCAAATTCAGCATTATGAGGGGCCAGAACTTGCCAGGCCATTTCACCCCTGTGGCTTTGTTCAGAACCATGATTGGGCTCTGCCCAAACTACAACCAGCAGCAGGGCTGCTAAAGCACAACTTGCAGAGGCACGATACATCTTCAATGCCTGTTCATGAAAGTAGCAGGTTTAAAGTAGGACTTTGCAAACAATCCAAATAATATCTAAAATGCAAATAAGAGTTAACATTTCCTGTTTATGAATTAAATATATATAATGTCAAAATTCAGGTCTTCTGAGATTTATATCCAAATGCTTTTAAAACTGCGGAAATTTTTGTGACACAGTAAACAATTTCCCTACCTTTTTTTTTTTTCTTCCCCCACACCTCTTTGCAATGACAACAGAAGATTGTCAGACTTGCCTTTTTGTAGAGGAGCTCACAGCTGACAATAATTAACATCAATCACTCTTCCTTTTCTGTGTTGGTCTGTTGGATTTTATTCATCCTGATGTAACAAAACCCACTCAACACATCCCACCATGGGTTCTTGGACAAATCAAAGTGGATTTAAATTTACTGAAACGAGGGAGAGAATTAGAAAGTAATGAGGTGGAAGCTATATAGGAAGGGAATACATGTACTCAGAATATATAAAGATTTATACAGATGCATCTAAAACGTTAAATATTTGAAATGGTATATCTTTGGTAATTCCAGAATTAAATACTGTACTGTATTATGAAAAACAAAAGAATAACGGATAATTTAACAGTATATACAGGAGAATTATTGCCAATATTTATGGCTTTGGAGTGGGTTGAATTAGAGGAAAAAAGGTACCAGTTTGTTCAGATTCAAAATAGTGCATTAAAAAGTATTCAGGGCCCCCGGTGTCGGGGGCTGGGTGCTTGGGCGTGTGTCGGCTCGGCCTGGTGACTGCCTGGTGGGGCTCGTG
>JBBPBX010019333.1:14136-40633 GCA_038048925.1 Garcialebias charrua
TGCATTCTCGAGGTTTCACTGAGCTGACTGAAAGCTGTCAATCATTTCAGTAGGCTTGTCAGCAAGTGACCAATCAGCGAGCTCAGTTGAGTCCCCTCCGCGCGCAGCTGCTCATATTACAACAAGGATTTGGAGCGAGAATGCGAGCGTTTGAAAGCTGATAAAAGCCGAGCTATAGCAGCGAAAACATGCGCACAAAATGCGCGCGTACAGTGGCGTACTTCATGTACGCTCAGGTGTATTCCGGGCTTTATGCATGCTCACGACCACACACAAATAAATGCAGGGATGCATATGTAGCTATTGTATGTAGATATGTAGATGTGTATATGACTGTACACATGTAGATGTATTGTGTCTCTAATGTATTCATGACTTACTGCAAAGCCATGAATATTCTAAGTTCTTTATACATATGTGTTTTGTTGCTGTGTTTGTCATGTTCTTTGCAGGTTTACAGACAGTGGTCGGGTGTTTTTGCCTTGTGCTTTCTTTGTGTAGATTTCTTATACTTCATAGTCTTACTTTCCATCTTTCCTTTCTTTCTATCCTATTAAAAAGTATTCAGGAGATACATTCAGATACAAGGCAAGATATTTAACTGAAAATAGCTCAATTAGTTCCCTTTCAGTCGTTCTCTCGGTGCAACACAATTGCTATGAGAATCAGCACCTCCGCGCGGTTACCTGAAGTAATACACTCACGCCTTTACGACTAGGGCGTCAGCGTCGCGCCAGAGGCCCCGCCCTTTGGATATTTAAGCAGCTGACGCCCATCCATCTTTCTCTTATTGCCCTTCACCTTGCTTAAACCTGAAACACTCTTTTCGGATCTTCTCTGTATTTTCATCGCTCACCAGAGGTGAGCTTGCTCCATACACAGAGCATACAGAGAATCTATTCCTACGGACTGCTAGGCTAGCGAAAGCTGGTCCGACACATTTTTCCTTCACCCCGAAGTTTTCTTCTCCTCTCTCCACAGACCGCTTCGCTCGACGGCTCTGACTGCGCGACACCGCTTCCCTGCTAACAAGTAGCAGGCTAGCCGGCGAAAGCGACACGAGGAGGGAGACGTCTCCGGATGATGTTAGCATTGCTAACGGGCTTAACTCTTCTCAGCCATGGCTCCCGAGAAGGTAATGCAAAAACCCAAAACTCAAAGAAGACCAGCAGGCCAGCGAGCCCCAGCTCCCGTGCCTTTTCTCTTCTGCTTTTCTACTGCTCGGTTAGCGAACGCTAACTGCAAGGCACGCTACCTGCTAAGCTAACGAAGCTAACAGGCCAGCAACCTTGAGCAGCTCAGCGAGAGGACATCCTCGGACGAGGAACTCTGGCAGGCTGTGAGCTCCGGCTCCCGAACCTGCTTCAGCAGATCTGGCTACCCCCTGTTTCAGCAGCGGACACCCACGAGGCCTGTCCGGTCTGCTCAGGGATCCTACACGCAAGGACACTCTAAGTTTTTCTCGCGGATGACCCCAGAAAAAGGAGAGTGGAAATGGAGTAACCCCGTTGCTATCTGGCTTGCTCTCACTGTTAGCATGGCTAACCAGGAGCACCCACGACAACACGGGGCGGACGACAGTGCTGCTAACACGATTAGCGCGGTTACGAGCGGACAACGAAGGACTCCATCATGAGGTATGTTAAAATGCTTGGCCTAGCTTGCTAGCTAACCTTCTCATATTTTGCCTTTTTCGCTATCCTGTCCGACCGAATCGACGGTGGAATTCATCGCATAACTAAGTGTTTTTTACCGTTGCTACGTTGCTCGAGGACCCGTCTTAGCACCGCTAGCTCACGAGTACCTCCACGTTTAGTCCCGGCTAACAAGGAGACTCTCTGTCCAGCATAGTCCAGGAGGAGGAATTTCAGCTACTTGTTCAGCTGCGCTACCTGGTAGTTTTCCTATGCCTACGACGAAACATTGTGATGCTGAGAGCTTATCCACCCATGAGGCTATGGATGACTCTCTGATGTTAACCATGTCAGGGTCCAAGGGGCCCTGGTGGGATGGACAAGTGGCCTCGGTATCACAGGCCCATCAGGCAGAAAAGCTACAGGAGCTGCAAGGGGCCACCAGCAAAAAGAAAAGGAAAGTCTGAGATGCCCTTGCACCATTACAGGCACTCTCACTCACAGAAGGAGAGAAAATGCCGAATTTTTACCACCAGTACCTGTGTTTAAGGAGCACAGACTAGCTGGTTCGGAACATTTAAACACACAAGAACACTCAGACCCTTGTGTAATAAAGAGAAATTGCCATCCACACACGACAATAAAATCTCAGACTACTGAATGCGTCCTGGTCCCAAAATGGGAACAGGGCTTCAGGTTTTCCCGCTCACGCAGTACGGGAACATGACCTTTTGAGCCTAGACTTCACTTGTAAAATGCTACAAGGAGCTAGTGGTATGTGTGTGTACACTAAACATAACTCGTCTACTGTATGTGTAATAAAAAAACAAACACTGTTTCATGCATATACAAGAATGAAAGTACCAGAGCACAGACTGCCCTGGTTCTTGACTCACCACTTTTGTGAAACACAAACTACTAGGTCAGACTATGAACCGTAGTGGGACACACAAGTTTTTCCTGAGACAGTCAGATCTCGCAATGTATTCTGCTGGGCAGACCAGCCTGCTCCAGAGTACGCGAGAGGGGTCGAAGACCACCCCTCCCGCACTCAAACATGACAAGCAGCAGCTAGACATCCCTTCCAGGCTCATGGCGCACGCGCAGACCTGGAGGACATGTCTGACAAACGAACGGGTCATCACAATGGATGCGTTGTGAGCTCAAGCTTTTCCTGGTGCCCAAAAGAGATGAATCCCTGAGACCGGTCCTGGATCTCAGGACTCTGGGCAAGAAAACAATAATTTTTCATGTTCAAAATGTTGACACTATGGTAGGTCCCCCAGTCCGTGAGACCTGGAGACTACGCATAGACAATGTATTTGAAAGACACCTATTTCCATGTGGGCGTCTGGAGGAGGCACAGGAAATTCCTCCGGTTTGCCTTCGAAAGGAAAGCTTATGAATGCAAAGCCTTACCCTTCGGTTTGAAGACTGCTCCTCTTACATTTACTAAATGTCTGGATGCAGCCCTGACCCCTCTTAGGAATCAAGGAGTCAGGATTATGAACTACCTGGATGACCTCCTGGTTTTTGGCCGGAAGCAGAATACAGGCCCAGTCACACTCCTGCAGGGTGATCTCTCACCTGGAGTCTCTCGGTTTTGTCATAAACCTACAAAGGAGTGACCTGACCCCATCACAGATTACCATATTTCTGGGAGTGCAGGTCTACACCATCCAGTACAGGGAATGGCTCTCAGAGGAACGTGTTTCCTCGATTCGCCGTTGCTTGGCAAAGTTTAAACTGAATCAACGGATTCCCCTGTAAACGTGCCAACGCCTTTTAGGCCTCTTGGCAGAAGCCATACCCTGTGTGCCACACGCATTGCTGAAGATGCGGGCCCTGCATATATGGCTAAACCAACAAAAACGGCCTGCCCCCGTCTGGGTGCGCAGGAAAGTTTAGAATCATTTCAAAGTACCTGAGGGCCTCGGAACCTTGGAGGGACCTGTCTGTGTTCACGGAAGGGGTCCCGTAAGGTAGGGTGTCATCCCGTGTGGTCATCACAACGGAGACCTCGGAAACAGGATGAGGAGGCAGTCTGCAGAAATCAGAATGCCCAAGGCCTCTGGAATGAACAGGAAGCAAGATTGTACATCAACTTCCTGGAGTCGTTGGCCATATTCCTGTCAGCAAAATACTTCTTTGGTAAAGGTCTGATTGTGGGACAGCACGTCCTGGTGTAATCAGATAACAAAACCACGGTGTCCTTCATTGACTGGGAAGGAGGGACAAGATCCCAAGCCCTCCNCCAGTTGCTGACTGGACCGGAACCGAGTCAACATGTCTGACTTTAGTCCGTGAGAATCAGCTGATTTACAGCAGCGCTACAAGGTAAACCATGTTCTTAATAATGTTTCCTTGTGTTTAGTTCGATCACAGAACAACCAACTGAGGTTTTATTTTTATTTTTTTCCTGCGAGGTCGAAGCTGTCGTTCCACGAAGCGGACCGGCGGTTCGGATGTGGGTCCAGTGTCCACCAGGATGAACAACAGAGTCCAGTTCATTAAAGTTCGGTTAACGTGTTTTTAAAAGTGTTCAATTTAATTCTCAGTGTTTGTGACATGAGTTTGTGGTGTTGAATAAATAAATAAATTAAAAATCAACCTGGTGTCTTCATTTTCAGCAGCATGTTAGGCATGACGTAACGAGTCCAGATAGCTTCATTTAGCTCAGATAAATGTAAATATCTCCCACGCTAACATAAATACTGTTTATTATTGTTAAACTGTTAATATATAGCACATTTAGTATGTTATAGTGCAGCGTGACACGTGAAATGTCCGACTGCCTCGTTAACAGCGACAACTGGATCCAGGCAGCTGGCTCTCTTCCAACACAGATGCAGGTAAGGTGTAGAATAATTAAATATGAGAATCAAAATATATTCCATCAGCTATAGTTCAGAAAGTGGTACGTGTGTTCTCTGTCCAGTCCACCGCCATTGTTAAAATGCCGACTGTCTGCGCGTGCGTGCTGCGTGCATGTGTTCAAACAAAAGCTCCACGGGAGATGTTTACATTATCAACGAAAAACTTCCACCTTGAGAGCTGGATCAGAAAAGTATCGGAGTCAAAGAGGGGGGCCAGCAGCGTCGTGTAGGCGATAAGCAAAGTCACAAAGAGAAAGTAGCGGTTACACTCAAAATACGCGCCCTGTAAACTGGCCCTAAAACAGGTCTCTCTTGAAAAAGAGTTCTCGTGGCTCAATGAGACTACATGTATAAATAAAGGGTAAATGAAAAAAAATGCAGAAGTAGGAGAGCGCAGAGGGACAAGTTGCTGTGCATTGTTTTTGAAATTTAACTAGATTAGCACCAAAAAAACATTTGTTCACTTGACTTTATAATAAAGGTGTCTCAGTTGAACTTTTACTAAAGTAAAGGACTTAGTCAACAGTCAAATCAGCAGCATTTCACAAGTATTTGTTGCCGCGATGCTCCAGGAGCATGCAGACAGGGAGGAAATCAGGAAGAAGGAATGCTGCGCATTTCTTCAAAAATGTAACAAAATAACCACCTAAAACAATTATTAGTTTGCTCGACATTATAGCAAAGGTGTGTCTCAGTTGAACTTTTACTTAATAAATGCACTTCGGTGGCCAGTGCAGCACAGCAAAATGAATCTGATTTGATGGTTGCTCCAGGAGAGCTGGATGCAGGTGGCTTGCTATTGCAAGGCTGTGTCACTTTTACCTATTACATGATACAACGGCATGCCATATGGCTTGACTGCCATCTAGCAGCTGAAAATGGTATTGTTCAATATTTACAGTCAGAATGAATGAAAACGGTCATATCTCAGCCAAGAAATGGTTTATAAATATGGGAGAAAAAAATCCATAAACAAGTCGCTTTGGTGTATTTCTTAACCTTTATTTAACCAGACAAATCCCACTGAGATCACAGATCTTTTTTGCAAGGGAGGCCTAGGCCCAAAGGCAGCCTGACATGCATGTTTTTGGTCTATGGGAGGAAACCGGAGTACCCGGAGAAAACCCACGCAAGCACAAGAAGAACATGCAAATTCCACACAGAAAGACCCCAGGTCCAACCGGGGATTGAACCCAGGACATTCTTTTAAGAAGACCTTCGTATAAGTCGCAGGGCATGTAAATTATGCAAAATACTCCGACTTACAGTATAGGCCAAAAAAATATGGTATGTCTTATTTAAAATAAATGACATTTATTGTGGTCATGCCGTGGACCATGCACTTGAAAAACTTTGCACATCTACTAATATGTCTATCCAGTGTTTATTAATCTAATTAATTACAAATCAGTTGATGTTTCTTCCCTGTTCATGAAATTAATTTTTGTATAATGACTCTGCTATATGCATGTGCATGTTAGGCAAAAAATACTCTTTGCATTTTCCTGTAATTATTTAAATTATCTCAATAGAGTCAATTTAGCCTCATCTTGTGCCATCAGACTGTGCAAATCCTCCCACCTATCATTGTTCCAAATAAAAAGACCAGCTTGTGGTGATTGATACTTCTCACAATGCATCCTTAGTTTGTCTTTTGCTCATGTAGAGATCAATAATATAGCACATTTCAGCACAACAAACTGTTTAAAAGCAGAGGATGCATGTTAGGGGGTGCTATCCTGGGCTACTGCTTTATGATTTAGGATTGTTGCCTGCTTAATGTTTTAAAGATTGACCATGTGTGTAAGATTAGATTTTACCCTCTAAAGTACTGCAGTAAATAAACATTCAAATTAAAGAAAGGCTTTGGGTACAGACATGTGCCGCTGCTAATTCTTAGCTAGGTATATTCTGTAATTTTCATGCGTCTAGTGCTGTAATATTGAGGGGGTGGGATGGAAATATAACTTTCTGATAGTAGCAATGGGCCCACCTGGGCCCACTGTTTCCACTTTCACCTTCCCCTTTCCTTTCAAAATAAGCTACAATTGAGGAAACAGACACTAGGCACATGTTTTTTGTCTTTGTCTTTTTGTGTCAGTGGCACTTCTCTTTTTCTGAGATAATCCATCTGCCTCTCAGGTGAGGAATATCAAGATTTACCGGTAGTTTATTTATTAATCTTTATTTAACCAGGCAAATCCCACTGAGATCACTGATCTCTTTTGCCTGAAGGTAGCCTAACATGCATGTTTTTTTTTTTTTTTGGTCTGTGGGTGGAAACTAGAGTACCCAGAGAAAACCCATGCAAGCACGAGAAGAACACACAAACTTCCCACAGAAAGACCCTAGGTTCAACTGGGTATTGAACCCAGGACCTTCTTGCTGTGAGGCAACAGTGCTAACCATTGATCCATTGTGCTGCAAAGATGCTGATTAGACAGCATGAATATTGCACAGGTGTGCCTAACCCCCAATTTACACTACATGCGTTCCGGCTCCGCTCCGACCTCCGCAGCAAATACGCACCCATTATAATCAATGAGAGCGTTTACACTGGCTCCGCACGGCGGCGGTAAGCGGCGGCGAGCGGACGGCAGTCCGTCAAAATTTGAACCGATCCTATTTCTGCCGGACGCCGGAGCTGTGCCGGAGTCAACTTTTAAAGATTACGTCGCACCAACAGGAAAAGGAACGAGCACAACATCCGTATTTACAAAATAAAATCACCACGGGCGGACTAATCCTAGCTCTATACGGATTTATTTGTACAAAAATGCTGTCAAACTATCATTTATGACTACGCCTACAAACGCAATACAAGAAATAAATAAATAAAAAAAGTATTTTATTCTGAAATGTAATAAATCACGTCCTGTCGCTCAAACCATGTCCTGTCGCTCATTTACGAGAGAAGATCAAGGCAGACTGAAAATATCTCAATGCAAAAAACAATCAAACAGCGAGGCAGTCTCTACTGTTGTTCTCCTTCTTCCACCGAATGAATTGTTTTGTTCTGACTTCCTTATTTATCACTTGATTTATCGCGCGATCTCGCAATTCCCGCGCATGTGTCTCGGAGCGGCGCATCCAGGCGGACCGGAGCGGAGGTAGTGTAAACTGGACTTGAAACACTCAGTTGCGACCTGCGGAGCGGAGCGGAGCCAGAACGCATGTAGTGTAAATTTGGCGCTGACCACAATAAAAGGCCACTCTAAAGTCTGCAGTTATCAGACAGCACAACGCCACAGATGTTGCAGGTTTTGAGGGAGCATGCATTTGGCATGCTGCCTGCAGGAATGTCCACCAGAGCTGCTGCCCATGAAATGAATGTTCACTTCTCTACCATAAGCTGTCTCCAAAGGTGTTTCACAGAATTTGGCATAGCATCCAACTGGTCTCATAACTGCAGACCACATGTAACCACACCAGCCCAGGACCTCCACATCCAGATTCTCTGAGACCAGTCACCCGGACAGCTGCTGCATAACCAAATTTCTGCACAAGTATCAGAAACCGTCTCCAGGAAGCTTCGTACTCATCGTCTTCATTGTGGTCTCCACCGGACCGCAGTTTTTGTCATCATTACTGACTTGAGTGGGCAAATGCTCACATTTGATGGTATATGGCACATTGTAGTGGTGTTTTCTTCACAGATGAATCCTGGTTTTCGCTGTACAAGGCAGATAATAATAATAATAATAATAATTGTATTTAAAAGCGCCTTTCAAGACACCCAAGGACACTTTACAAACAAATACAGTTCAAACATTATCAGTAACAAATTGAAATATAAAATACATAAAGAATGTAAAATACAAAACAATATAAAATACATTTAGTAAAGTTAATGATAAGCTAGTCTAAAGAGATGTGTTTTCAGGGCAGTCTTGAACAGAGAAAGGGAGGTGGTGTTTCGAAGGTCTGGCGGTAGAGCGTTCCAGAGGTGAGGGGCAGAGCAGGTGAAGGCCCTGCTCCCCATGGTGGAGAGGCGGGCAGAGGGTACATGGAGATGTAGTGAAGAGGAGGATCTGAGAGAGCGTGATGGGATGGAGATTTGTAGGAGGTCAGATAGATAAGGAGGGGCAAGGTTGTGGATAGCTTTGAACGTGAGGAGTAGAATTTTGAAGATGATGCGTGATTTAACCGGGAGCCAGTGGAGCTGCTGCAGGACAGGAGTGATGTGGTTATAGTAGGAGGTTTGAGTGATGACACGGGCAGCTGAGTTCTGGACCATCTGTAACTTGTGGAGAGATTTGTTGGGGAGGCCGTAGAGAAGGGAGTTGCAGTAATCGATACGGGAAGTCACAAGACTGTGCACAAGGATGGCCGTGGAGCGGGGTGTGAGAGAAGGACGGAGACGGTTAATATTACGGAGGTGGAAATAGGCAGACCGAGTAATATTGTTGATGTGTGAGGTGAGATGACAAACTGTGTGTATGGAGTTGTGTGGGTGAGTGGTTTGTTAATGTCACTGTTGAGAATCTAGTGGCCCATGGTGGTGGTGGTGTTGTGGTATGGACAGGCATGTGTTATGAACATCGAACACGGTGTATTGTATTGATGGCATTTTGAATGCACAGAGATACCATAACGCGATCCTGTGGCTGTTTTGCCATTCATCCACGAACATCATCGCATGTTGCAGCATGATGATGCATGGCCACAATCAACAACCTGATCAACTCTATGCAAAGATGCGATGTATTATGTGAGACTGGTCACACCAGATACTAACATGTCTTTTGAAAAAACGTGATCCGAACAGGCAGGTCCAATAGTTTCATTTGAGAGGTCTGATTTTCTGCTCTTTGAACACATTTGGCTGGTTTTAGAGGATTGATATGACATCTACCTAGACCTGACACTATTCAAATCTAGGAGTAGTTGCTGCAAAACCTGTTGAGACCAACCGTGTAGAAATTCTGTTTTTAAATCCATTTGAACCAGACAGTAAGGACCAGGGGCCTCATGTACAAAGACTTGCGTGGATTTCCTACTGAAAAGTGACGTACGGTCAAATCCAGAAAAGTGTGTACGCACAAAAAAATCCAGATGTATCAAACTGTGCGTACACCGGAATCCACGCACATTCCTTTTGTACATCACAACCAACGTGGAACTGAGCGCACGTGAGACACCTCCCCTGACACGCCTTCATTTACATATGTTAAACAGATGCAAATTACTTCCTGCATGTGTGAAGGACATGTTTGTTTGATCCCTGCGCGATCAGAAATCATTTCTAGATTCAGGAAAATAATGAATTTAATATAATATGAGTGAGGAAAAAATCCTAAGTAAGAATAGTAATAAAATGTGTTCATCACGCAAAGAACGAGTGATTGTGTGTCGGTATTTGTGTGTGCGCGCACCCTGCTTTGGTGCGCAACGGCTCATCCATTCATTCTGAGTGAAAATATTAACTTTGCGCACGAGTTTATTACCATAATTACTGTAAACACAGAGGAACTTGGATGTTTGGTTGAACATAGATCTTTGTTTATTTAATAGATGACATGAAGAAACGGGTCTGTGCGTCTCAGTGGAGAGTTTTCATGACATGACGTGATGTTGGAGTCTCCAAACGCTGCGCGCAGCGCGCGCCACAGCCTTGTGCGCAATCTGTTTGTCTGTGAAGCTGTTACTCTCCAACAAGTTATATATGGTGTACTTTCACGTGTCATTTTGGAGAAATCTACAATAAACGCAGATTATGAATCACCTCCAGCTGCCGTGTGAGGGTGCGCGCGCGCTCCAAAGCGCGACCACTCAGCCTTTGGAATCATATAGATGAGACCATTCTATTGGACATGATCCGGCTTTGTGTGGACTGGAATGGCACAGTCCCGATCGACCTGCCAGCTCCCTCAACAAAGCTCCTGTGGAACAGTTTGATCGCTGCTGCTTCTCATGTGCACGCGTGATGCACCTGTGTTGCTCCAGAGCGCAGCAGTGCCAAACTGAAAAATGATTATTTCTGAAAACGGCTGATAAGCCATATCATAGATCAGAAAATTATATCTGTTTATAAATGAATGCTCTGCGTGTTACACTACGTATTTATTATATCCTCCAGTAAGGCTGAATGAATCCGTTCCTGTTAAATTTATTTTTGGCACAACTTTGCGCGTGCTTTATTTAACTGCGTCATGTGGATGTAATACTTGTTAATCGTGTGTTTGATGGGAATATTAATCATTTTCACATCATGAACAGTTAATAATAATAATAATAATAATAATAATAATAATAATAATAATAATAATAATAATAATAATAATAATAATAATGAATTCAATTTATAACGCACTTTTCATTAATGAAAATCTCAAAGTGCTACAAGGTGCAACAGAATTAAATGTCAATAAAACATTTAATAAACAATTAAAATCAACAACAGTATCAGCTATGATCAAAAGTAGAATCATGAGGAGGCAGAGTATGCTCGGTTGAAAAGAAAGGTCTTCAAGCCGCTCTTAAAGTCAACCACAGACTGTGGGGCTTCAGTTTCTCTGAATCACCTGTAAGTGTCGCCAAAGGAACAAGAACCACAGAAACGTGCGTACGCGTGCTCTGGGGCTTGCGTGGAAATGTACCTGGATGCGCACATATTCACGTTCAGTTCAGTTTTGATACATACGGGGTTTTGCGTGGATAGTGACGCACGCAAGGTTTTTGTGCGCACGCACGGTTGATACATGAGGCCCCAGAACAGAAAAACAAGAAGAATAGGGGCAAGTCAAAGAACATAAAATTTTAGCCAACATGGTTGGGTCCTATTTAAATAATCCCATGGTTTATGTGTATAGCTGTGGTGGGTCAGTGGTTGATGCAGTGGTCTTGTAACGGTTTGTGTGTTTGATCCCTACTTGAATCTTCTAACTGATTTTGTGATGGTATACTGTATCATCATTTCTCACTTTATTGTTTTGAAGTTACTTCACTGAACTTTTGTTCTCCCATTCAACTGTGTTAATCGACTGTGTAATTTCAGAATTGTTACTTCAAATCAAATTAGAAATCCAATTCAGAAATCTATATGCCTGTCGGCTGGGGGTGGGAGGCGTCAGTTTCTCAGATTTATTCAACCAGACTACTTTTCACGAAACTCAACCTTGACCTGCGGGAGGGAGAAAAAAAGACAAAAACTTTGTAGAACCCCCCCCCCACACACACACACACACACACAAACACACACACACGCATACACACACAAAGCAACATACTGTATATCTAAGGATTTTTATTTTCACAGAAAATATAATGCAATTTGTAAAAATGTTCTGGAAATTAATGTTTTTTTTTTTTTACCACTAATGTTTTTGGTCAGAAGCTGCCACTGTTCAGCCGATACCTTAAGTTTATTGTAATGTGATGGTGTCAGCTGGGTGGGTTAAGTACTAATCTCTATGGCTAAATAGGCAGCAATAAATTGGCCCATCTAGAGGTAATTCTGTCTGTCATAAGAGATAAATTTGGGACAATGACTAATGTGTAATGAGCCATGCTGGCTCAACAGAAACCTCTCACTGAATGAATATAAACTATACTCTGATGCATGCTCAATAATCCAGGTAGAATATAAACTATAATATAAACTATGCCATGTGTGGACAGACAGAGAAGAAAAAGATGGCCACCTAGCTGCTTAGATTTTAATAACTACTTCTATATTGTATTGATAATGTAGGGACTGAGAGAAACGCAATTTCGGTCCTGTGTATGTCCTGTACAGTACATATTGCAGATCTGACAATAAAGTTGACTTTGACTTTTGACTTTGATAATGACACCCATGCCATCCCCATTTTGTTTTAATTCATCACAATCATTTTCATATGCTGCTCTTTTCTTTATTATTTTATTCACACCTCTTTGGGTTCATAGTAGACTATTTCTTATGCCAAGCCCAGCACAATCATCCAACGATGCTTGTACAGTTTACACCAACAGTCTTCTTTGCTACCTCAAGCTTTGCTGTTTCAGTAGACAACATTTCTCATGGATGTGGTTGCTGGGGAGTTAAATGTCCCAATGGCTCACAAAAACAGACAACTGAGCAGAATTCAGTTTGCACTGAAAACCAGCTTTCAGTATTCTGCAGGTGTGCATCTGAAGAGGAAAAATGTAGCTAGAAACCTGTTGTGGACAGCTGCTTAGGGAAATGTGCACAGTATGGTGCGTGCTACAAGGGGACACGCTGCTAAATTACAAAATCACAGCAATGCTTTTGCTGTTTAGCCACTTCCGGCTTTTCTGTCGGGTTTATATTCAAACTGTTTCAGGCTTCTGCTGCTCTCTGATGTGGGCCTTCTTCCCCTGCGGTGCAGCAGGTGCTGCAGGATTTGAACTGACAGAAGTGACTATTTTTTCAATATTCTGACTGAGATGGTGCAAAGACTTTGTCAGTTTTTTTTTCTTTTCCACTCAAGTGCAACAAGCATCGATGACAGATTTTCACATGACATCTCAAGCATGTGCACTTAGTTTCAGATGTTTAGTTGAGACAACCAAACCAGCTGTTGTGAAATTTGCATCACTTTCATCTGCAATATAACTTCAGAATGGCAAAACGCCTTTCAGCTTTTGAATCCTAGCAATTTCTTGTAACTTGTACATGCAGGTATAAAACACTTCCATGTTTTCTATCAGTCACAATCTTTGTTAGAAATTGTTTCCTAATTACAAGGTAAATTGCTGCAATTAATAAAAGCTTTTTGTGGTCTAACCCAGAGGTTGCGCTAGACTTTTTAGTTGTCGGTCGTTTTGACAGACAGGGTTAAAAATATCCGGTCAAAATTAATTTTAATCAGTCATTTAATTTTAAAAAAATAATTACCATATTTTTTCATTCATTTCAATTAATAATAGTTCCAAACAAGCTGAACAGAGAATCTACATCTGCAATAATAAAAAATAAAATGAAATGCATAAACAATTTGATTATTAATAATTAATAATTCAACAATTCAATTAAACAATGGCATCCAACCTCCTTGCTACAAGTTGATCGCTCAGTGTAGGGCGGATTACTTGTTTGTCCATCGTCCTCCACTGCATCACTCCCTCTTTTTTCACCTCTTTATCAACACGATCACAGTTATTGGGCTTTTTGAAGAAACTTTGTACGCTAAGCTGCCTTGACATTTTAGTCAACAACGTCCTGTATTTTCTTCTTTTTCTTCTCCCTTTGGTTTATTGGGGGTTGGCAAAAGCCGTAATGTGCTATTACCGCCACCTAACGAACTGGGGTGTGAAGTTCATGAACCGGTTGGTAGAGAATGGATGTTAATCTGTCAAACGACAGACGGTGTTTTGATTTCTCCGTCATCACATAAAACAACCGGTCAAATACGGAAAATATTCAGTTAACGCGACCTCTGGTCTAACCAGTTGTGAAGAGTAAGGTAGATTGTTTGTTTATTACCGTATTTTCCACTGTACACGTCACACCGCCCTATAGGTCGCATCAGTCCAAATATCAGAGTCAGAGAGCCTTTATTGTCATTTGCACCGCATGTGGTACATGTGATGAAAACGAGATTATGTACACAGGGTCCCAGTTACATCCAACAACAAATGCAAGAGAAAAACAGTAATAACATCTAGGATTAACTAAGAAAAACATCAACTAGTAATACACTAAGCCCTAATATGTCTAATAAAGTGCAAAAACCCATAAATATGTTGCTTCGCTGTATCATCAAAACTATTATGCGTCACCACTGATGCATCACGTTTGTTACGTGTCATCGCTGACAAACTGGAAATATGGGCCGTTGTGTCAAAAATTGATTGACTGCCAAATGATGACCGTGGGAGCATGCATGGGAGGACTTTAGCAAGATTAACACGTAAAAACAATTATTTGTTTGTTCGAAATTATAGTAAAGGTGTGTCTCAGTTGAATTTTTGCTTAATAAATGCACTTTGACGGCCAAATCAGCTGCATTTCTAAAGTCGATTAGCAGAAGCAAGCATACACAGAGGGACGAGTTGTGCATTTCTTCTCAATTTAACAAGATAAACACCTAAAAACAATTTTTTTTCTCGACTTTATAGTAACTGTGTGTCTCAGTTAAACTTTTACTTAATACTTTGTAAAAGGACCAGCTGTACCATATTTTTTGGACTATAGGTCGCACCCGAGTATAGGTCGCATTGTCCAATTATTGCCAAAGAATTGGAAAAATCCATATATAGGTCGCACCTGAATATAGGTCGCACCTACGTCAAAATGTGGACCGTGTTTAGCTCTGCTGCAAATGTCTCTTCCACAGGAGCGCACAGCAAGGCTTTTAAGAAGATTAACACTTAAAAACAATTAATTGTTTGATAAAAAATTATAGCAAATATGTGTCTGAGCTGAACTTTTCTTTAATAAATGAATAATTTTAGCAGGATAAACACCTAAAAAATATATTTGTTAGCTGACATTATTGTAAGAGTGTGTCTCAGTTTAATTTTTGTTAATAAATTATTACAAATCAGCTTATTTTATAAAAAGCCATATATAGGTCGCACCTGACTACAGGTCGCAGGCCATGAAAAAATGATAAAAAGCTGCGACCTATAGTCCGGAAAATATGGTATTTCTCCAGGGCGTTGCAGCAAAATGAATCTGATTTGACGGTTGCTCCAGGGGAGCTGGACGAAAGTGGCAGACTGTGGCAAGACAATTGTGTCACTAATAGCCACTTTTACATATTACATTATACAAAGGCATGCCATACTACTCGAGTGCCATCTAGCAGCTGAAAATGGTAGAGTTTGATATTTTCAGTCAGAATGAATGAAAACTGTCATATCTCAGCCAAAAATTGGTTTACAAATATGAGAAATAATCCATAAATACATTGCTTTGGCATATAAGTCGCAGCGCATGCAAATGATGAAAAACAAAACGTGACTCATAGGGCAAATAATACAGTATTTATAAAAGGCAACTTTTCCTGAATCATACCAATCTGAATATCACATTTTACAATTTGAGTTTACTCTGTGTCAATACATCATTTTTCATCCCTAACTAAGTTTAGGCCAAAAACAATCCACTAAACCTGGTTGCACAGTCGTCTGAGCAGCTTGACTTTGGATGCTGCCAAAAAAAAAAACATACATACTCTGAATCTGCCTCTGCTTCAGCTCATTATCAGGCTGTTTAGTGCCCTAGTGTTTCCCTTGACATGGTGTGGTTATCACTCTGCCTAAAGGTAGAAGGAGTTTCCTTAATTTTACACTGCAGAACACCGCTGGCTAAACTCGTCTCAATAGGAAGACAGGCAAGCTGAAATGAACCTAAATGTGCTCAAGAAAATCCTATTTAGCGCATTATTTAAAGCACCAAATCACAGAACTGCAGGACCAATATGCTTCAATGAGCTAACCCAATTGCTGGGAGTGCAATAAGAAAGTGACCATTCATGTTCCTTCCCTTTGGAGATTTTACTACGTTTTAAAATACCTGTCTTTGTTACACTTTATAGAATTTAAATCCTCTTGTGCAGAGCCACTGGTTCAATCCGATATTGTAAGTTGGTCTGCTAGATTTTTATGTGACCTAGAAAATGCAAGACTTTAAATCTTTCCATAATTCAAATATTAAAATATATATATCAGGAAACGACGTTCAATCATGTTCGGTAATGTTTAGGCTGCTGCTTAATACACCATATTATTTTACATTAGTAGTGTTTAGCATATATCTTAGATCCTTGTATACTGTTTCTTTTTTATACTTTACTGTATATTCTTTTTTTGTTGTTATTGTGGGTGTAACTTCGACCTTGAGTACACAATTTCATTCCCCCCCATGTACCACGTGATGCGAATGACAATAAAGAACCTTGAACTTTGAAACTGATTTATGTTCAGTTTAGTTTATTTATAATGTGCCAATTCACAACTAAAGTAATTTCAGTACAATATACAAAAAAGGCCAAGTTAAATCTGATTGTAAGAATTTGTAACATTAACATTAACAATCACACATTATGTATTAATTAAATGAATCTAATTTAATTCCAGATTCAAATCCATTACAGTTTGTTTAATTTCTATATCACAGAACACCAATTAGTAGGGGAGTGGTGGCGCAGAGGCTAGAGAAGGTGAGCCTGTGATTGGAAGGTTGCTGGTTCAACTGCCCATATCGTCAACATTGATGTTCCTTTTAAGATTGACGGCTCTGAGATATGTAGGGTAAGGGAAGTCAAGTTTTTGGGTGTAATTATTGATGATACGTTGTCGTGGAAGCAACATGTACATTTTATAAAAACTAAAATATCTAGATCAATTGCAGTGTTGTATAGAGTTAAAGATCTATTAAACTAATAACTAATTAAACTACTGTATAACTAAGCCCATTTTTATTTTACAGTAAAGAGCTATAAGGATAATCTCTAGAAAGAATTATTACCATCCATCAAATGTTTTGTTTTGCAAATTAAAATTACTGAAATTTTATGATCTGGTTGACTACAATATACTGTTAATATTATACAAGGCACAGAACTTCACATAACCCTCAAATATCCAAACGTTTTTTGTTAAAATACAGAGTACTTACAATCTTAAGGGTACTGATATTTTTTTTTATGCCACAACATAGAACTAGTTTAAAGAGTAGGCCTACTATAATTTATGGAATAGGTCTATGGAATGGTTTATAGAACTATATGAAAGTTGCAAAAATAATGACTTTATTTTAAAAAAATGAATAAAATTAGGTTTTTGGAAAAATATAAATACATTTGTTTGTTTCAAAATTTATCAATGGTAAAGTATGATGAGTTATTTATTGTGTAATTTTTTTGTGGATTATTGTTGTTTGAATTGATTGTTTGAATTATTTTTGTTAAAAAAAAGGGGGCAGTCATAATAAGATTTTATCTCCTTCTGCTTCCTTTCATTTCATGTAATGTTTGTTTTTTATTTACATGGAATTGTAAATAGTTTTTATGTTGTTTTAAATTTGAACTTTGAAATGAATAAAGAATATAAACAAATAAAAATAAAATATCATCAGAATTTGGGTAGGAAAAGTGAAACACCCACACCAGCCTCCACCCTCATTTGCCCCACTCTGAGCCCTTGAGCAAGGCTCTTAAACCCCCCATCTGCTCCCCTGGACACCCTAGATAGCAGCTCTCTGCTCCACACAGAGGGCTGTGGCAGCTCGGTGGTCTGTGGTTGTGTCAGGAAGGGCATCCGGCGTAAAAACAATTGCCAAGTCTTTGTGCATGTTAGTTCCCTGCAGTGACGCCTGAAGAAGAAGAATGCCAACTAGTGAATCTTTTTAAGGAAGCCAGTGGGTTCTGTCAGAGCTTAATCTCCATCATGATTAGCTCATTGGCAACAGTGGAAAGGAACAATTTTCTTTTAATGGAAAGAACCCTCCAGCAAAATCAGAATGGGCGGCCATCTGCCTGAAGAATCTGGATTTGAGAGGACAGGAAAGAGACAAAGTCCAACGGAGAAAGGCCCAAGTGTAGTTTCTATGGTATAAACACAAAAACAAAGAAAAAAACATGTTAATGGTAGTAATAACTGCATGTATAGACATTGGGAGTAGAGGAAACAAAGACAGCAATTAATTGAGGGCATGTGGTCAGTTTGCCTATCGATTAAGCCTATAGCAGCATAACTGTGGGACAGTTCATGAAACCCAAACCAACCCTTACTATAGGATTTACAAATGTCTACAAGGAAAATAATAAGCCTAATCTTTAAAAAAAAAAAAAAAAAGGAGGGGGGGCAGATATAAGATTTTGGACTGATAACATCCGAATCCGCTGTTAAAACGCTGATAACGTTCTTTCAAACATGCTAGTACGTAGACTGTACAGTTTCTCCCATACTCTATGGCAGGGGTCACCAACGTGGTGCCCGCGGGCACCCGAGTGCCCCCAAGGACCATTTGAGGTGCCCCTGGACCTGTTCTAAAAATAGCACAACTCACTACTAAGCTGCATTTAAAATTTCATTTTATTCAGTTGTTATTCTTTTTTTGTATTTATATATATTTTAAAATGTCTATCTTAAAAATATGTTCTTAAAAATATGTTTATTATACTTTTTTTTTCAATTTACGCTTTGTTATTTCCGAAGAGTTTATCAAACTGGTGCCCTTTGTATGACTCCGTACCCACGAAGTAGCTCTCAGTTTCAAAAAGGTTGGTGACCCCTGCTCTATGGGGATGATAACGGTTGATAGCGCCCATAGAATGGACTGATAACATCCGAATCCGCTGCTACCTTTCATTTTATATTTTGTACATTATCATTTATGGGATTGTTTTGTATTGTATTTTTAAATGAATACATTTATAAATAAATAAATAAAATAAAAAAGAGACAATGTGTCACGGACAGGAACTGGAAGTTTGGTTCCACAAGAGAGGAGCCTGATAACTGAAATATCTTCATCCCATTCTGCTTTTAAAACACAAGGAATCTCAAGTAAACCTTCAGTCTTAGAGCAAAGCGCTCTGTGGAGAATATATGGAACAATAAGAGTTTTAACATAAGATGGATCAAGGAATCAAGGAATCAAGGAGTTTTATTAACATTGCATCAATTTCCACCGATTACAACGTAAGTATGTATTGCAGGCATCCAGAAGAGAAATGAGTGCAAAAGCTGCAGCAAAACAAAGCATATTACATGTTTTATCAACACACGATATGTTTTATCAACACACGACATGTTTATTCAACACATTGATATGCTCTTAGCGCGGCCAGGCCCAATCTGTCTCCAGATGAAGGTCAAAAGCAGGAAAAACAGGCAGAAACACTGGGATTCACAGCATTGATATTAAAAAAAGATGAATCACATTTTGTCTTCAAGACACCGCGTGATTCAGTAAAAACCATATCAGAGCACATTTAGGTACAATAACAAAGGAAATACGGCAGGCAAGGAGATTGTGTCCATGATTAATTTCAGACAAACACAAAGTTCAGCAGGTGTGCAGCTGGGTGTTATCCGAAGCCTCACAGAAATCTCTGGGGAGGGGGAGGGGGGGGGCTCTTCAACTCCTCACTCTAGGAGAATGGATTCCCACAGCCCGCTTGTCAAGGACATGTGCAGAAGCCAGATAATGTTTCGTTTGTTATCCAAATAGACCACAGTGTTCTTTTCCACTGCCGCCTCCAAGTCTGTGGGTGCTGTTTCATGGCCGAAAGAAATCCAAATATGTGGTTCTGCTCTGCCCCGCTTTCATGAGCTTCCACCTGTCCCTTGATCGATCCTGGGTGGCTGCAAACAAGTCCCAAAACGGACAGCAGGTGCACGGTGGTCCACCACTGCACCAATCGTGCGATTGAGCTCATACAGCAGCTGGGATGAGGAGCCCACGACCCGGTTCAGAGAATTTTGCTGATCAGGCAGTCCCGACAGCGCTCTGATAGCCGCCGAAGCCTCCCTCTAGGTTGTTGAGAGCTTTGTATGTTAGAAGAAAGACTTTAAATTATGTTCTGGATTTGACAAAGAGCCAATGGAGCATAGTTCAAATTGGAGAAATGTGATCTCTCATTCCAACAAAGTTAAGTCAGGTCCTTTGGATGGTTCCAGTTTTTTGCTGAAACGTTTCGTCTTTTATCCAAAAGACTTGATCAGTCCGCTGAGCCACAGCAAACTCAGTCTTATAAACATTGTTAAAAGTATTGTTATGATATGTTATGAAAATATTGTTAAAATTTTGTTAAAAGACAAAGTTGTTATAACCTTAAGGGAACAGAGATGTTTATAAAACCACAATTCAGAACTAGTTTGAAGGGACGTTGTACCTCAATCCAGGGAATTAGATTATGGAATGGCTTGGAGAATGAAGTTAAAAATGCCAAGTCAATGTTTACATTTAAGAAAATGATCAAAATGAATTTGTTAAAAATATATATAAAATGACGTATTGTGTATTGTATTAGTTAGAAAATTAGAAAGAGTTAGTCATTTTGTACTGTTGGTGGAAGATTATTATTGTTTAATCTGATTGTTTGAAAAAAGGGGCAGATATAATAAGATTTATTCTCTCTTTCTGCTACCTTTAATTTTTTTACATTTTGTACATGATCATTTATGGGATTGTCTTGTATTGTGTTTCTTTTGTAAAAAAATGAACAAATTTAATAAACATAAACATAAACTTAGTGGATCAACCAGTTTGGTGGTTCTTAGGTGGTTTCTGTAGTCCGCCTTCTTCCCCCGCTGACTCGTTTGAGGCAGTCATGGCCAAAGTGGATCAGATTCATACTCAATACTCCAGGTACAATTGATTTATTTAGGTCCTCTGGGCCTGACTTAACTTTGTCTGACGTTTCTTTTTGTTGAAACGTTTCATCTTTCATCCAAAAGACTTCATCAGTCCAAGGAGCCACAACAAACTCAGTCCTAAAAATAGCATTATCTCTCCTTCTAACTTCAAAACTCTAGCAAAAGCATTTTCGATTAACAGAAGACTTTTTAGACAACCAGATACTTAAGAATTATAATATCTAAAAAAGCTAAGTCTGGTCCTCTGGACATTCAATTTCAATTTATGATATTATTGTTTTTGTTTTTTTGAATGTCCACCAAAAACAAGCTGTTTATTCTTTGTATAGATATAGTAATAATAATAATAATAATGTCTATTCCTGTCATCTGCATATGTTCCCATACACAGACGAAATTCGTCTCTGCATTTAACCCAACCACCTACCAGGTGGTGCAGTGAGCAGCCCGAAAGCGCCCGGGGAGCTGGAGAAATAGGTGTGCACTCATAGACACCCCAAGCTGGGTAGTGGCCGGGGCGCGAACCCGCGACCTTCGGATCCGTAGTTAAAAGCCCTGCCACTAGACCATCTTAGATTGCTGTATGAAAGGGCAAATGAATGTCCAGAGGACCAGATTAGATTTTTTTATAGATTTTTCTACCTGGATTATTGAGCATGCATCAAGGTAAGAATTATAATAGTTTAACATAAAAATTATAAATGCCTGAACCAGCTTTTCTGCATTATTTTGGGACACAATCTTTCCAATTTTTATGATATCATGCACGTGGAAGACAGAAAACCTGGTGACATATTTGATACATGTCTCAATCAAAAATCAAACTAAGGTTCTTTAAACTAGTTCTGAAGGACAAAATTGTTCAGAACACTTATTTATCTTTATAGTTCTACACAGTGGTGGGCAACGCTAATCAAAAAATTAGTTCCACAATTTCTAAAACGCTTATTAATTTTTTAGGTCCACAATTTCAAAAGCACAAATGTCTTATGAAAATTAGGGGAAGCTAATCTAATCCGCTATTTATATTCGACAATTGGTAGCCGGCAGCGTTATGCAATATTTGCACTACACTGCCAACTGAAAAGTAACTAAAATGATCCTAAAAGGATGAAATTACAAAAATCAAAGGATTTATTTAATACTTTACGTACATATATTCTATTCGGCCACGAAATTAACAAAAAAGAGAATGATCTTTTAATCCCTAAGACCACTTTTAAAATCTCAAATACACGGGTGTGTCGCCACCGCATTTATACATAAAAGTAACCCAAATACATAAAACTAACGACTCACCGTCGAGTGGTGGACACAAAACACACAATAAAATCCTCCGGCCGCGTTAATTTGGCTTGAAACAGCGGGGTTCTCTGCGGATTTATCCAACCCAGCACAACCAGCTAGCCACAGAGTTAGCGTCCAGTTCACCTCTGACCCGGAAGATGTCAAGATTCTATAGGCAGTCAACAGATTTAATGAAAAGTAACTAAAATACATAAAACTAACGACTCACCGTCGAGTGGTCGACACAAAACACACAATAAAATCCTCCGGCCGCGTTAATTTGGCTTGAAACAGCGGGGTTCTCTGCGGATTTATCCAAGAAACCCAGCACAACCAGCTAGCCACAGAATTAGCCCCCGAGTTCACCTCTGACCCGGAAGATGTCAAGACGGTGAGGGAGGGGAAAAAGGCAAAACAAGCAGCTACGGAGCCAGCATAAGAGCTTCTAAATAAGTTTATTCGTTTTTACTGATAGATAATTAGTTATTAGCGGTACTGCATTTTAAATAAAAATAGCACAAATCCGCTTATGAATTATAAAAGTTAGTGACTCTGCTGTTACGCTGACAAAAACGTTAGGTCCGCTGTAAGCGGATTAGCGCATTAGCGGTCCCTGGCGTTCATGTGCCCACCTTTGGTTCTACATGATGTGTTTGTCTGCTAAACATATTGATATGCTTCTATGCTGGTGAAGATTCTCAGTCGTCCAGGACATGATGAAATCAAAAAAGGCGTTCAATACAGGATCAACTGGACTTTATTTGTTGCAGAAAACGTTTCGACTTCTGTCCAGAAGTCTTTTTCAATTCTGAATGGAAGCTGTGAGAACGAGAAGTTTTATACAGGCTTACAAGTCACGCACCAACATATGAAATTGGAAACTGAGATAACACCACAAATTAACTAAAATGCCCATTCTATTTAAATTGACAAAACGACACATCCCAGCTTAAACAAAAGGGGGTTTGTAACACATACATGTAAATTGAAAGATCACACCTAACAGTAGGAGGTTCCCTTGAAGTCTCTGTTAGAAGACACAAAA
The DNA here is from genome assembly GCA_038048925.1 of Garcialebias charrua. NCBI lineage: Eukaryota > Metazoa > Chordata > Actinopteri > Cyprinodontiformes > Rivulidae > Garcialebias > Garcialebias charrua. Next base: position 37,257 of record JBBPBX010019333.1, read on the forward strand.
CTGTATGTAAATTGACAAACAACACCTCCCAAACAACAAAAGAGGCTGCTCAGAGAACTTTGTTAGTCTAATTTACAGACAAAGCATCCCTGCTCCCATCTGGTGTAAAACGTTTCGGAATCAAATCCAAAACTGAGTTATAAGTCTTAGACAGTTGAAATCTCAGACCTCCTCCTCTGTTAAGAGAAGGTTTTTCTCTCTTAACATACACAGCTTCCTTTACACCCCTTTCAAACCATCTGTGTTCTCGGTCCAAAATTTGAACATTCTGGTCCTCAAAGGAGTGTCCCTTGTCCGTGAGGTGGAGGTGAACGGCTGAATTTTGTCCAGAGGAGGTTGCTCTCCTATGTTGAGACATTCTTTTGTGGATAGGTTGTTTCGTTTCTCCGATGTAACGGTCTGAGCAGACTTCGCTGCACTGGACTGCATAAACCACCCCACTCTGTTTGTGTGTGGGGGTTCTGTCCTTCGGATGCACCAGCCTCTGTCTGAGAGTCCGGCTGGGTTTGAAGTGTACTGGGATGTTGTGTTTGTTGAAAATCCTTCTGAAATTCTCTGAGACTCCAGCAACATAAGGAATGACAATGTTTTTCCGTCTGTTAGACTTTTTCTGTTCATTATTGTGTTTAACAGATTTCCTTGCTGACTTGACAAACGCCCAGTTGGGATATCCGCATGTTTGCAGAGATGTTTTGATGTGTTTCTGTTCCTTTTCCTTCCCTTCTGTCCTTGTGGGGATGTGTTCTGCCCGATGCTGTAAAGTTCTGATGACAGAAAGTTTGTGCTCCAGTGGATGGTGAGAGTCGAACAGGAGATATTGGTCTGTGTGGGTTGGTTTTCTGTAAACTTCAATATTGAGACTGTCATCTCCCTCCATATGCACCACTTCTGGACAGAAGTCGAAACGTTTTCTGCAACAAATAAAGTCCAGTTGATCCTGTATTGAACGCCTTTTTTGATTTGATATGCTTCTACTTCCGCTCTCGGCAAAGCAGGTCGCATCTCTTTTTGCTCCTCTCCTCCCTAAGTTTTCCTCCTCCCTGCTTGCTTTTTGTCTCGTCTGTAACTCTTCAGCGCTCACTCGAACCAATTTGAGATGGATTTAATTACGTGGGCTGTTTCCTCTATAGATAATTTTTTTTCCACGAAGCGAACCGGGCCAGGAGAAGCGGCTTGCCCCTCCGACACGCACGCAGTGGGATACATTATGGACTCGTGGTCGGAGTGGAAGCCAATGTGTCTGACCGTTCTGTCTGTCGAAGACGTGGAAGATTTGTGGATTATTTGGATATTGGTGGCAGCTACTCTGTTTTTTGGCATTGGCGGAGCTGTCTGCTACTGGAAGCTGAGGAAGACTGCCGCGGCTATCAACGCGCTGGCGAGACTTCCCGATCAGCAAGATTCTCTGATCCGGGCTATGAGCTCAACGTCCCAGCTGTTGTACGAACTGAACCGCACGATGGGAGCAGCGGTGGAGAGCCGCGGACCAGCGGTGCGTTTTGGGACTCGTTTACAGCCGTCCGGCCTCAATCAGGGCACAGATGGGGGGGGGGGGGTTCGTAGATCGGAACCTCACATGATTCGGCGATTTTGGACCTGAACAGCACCTGGACTTGGAAGGCTGCAGTCAAAAGTACACTGTGGCCTGAGCTGAAAATAAACAAAGCAACTATCTAATCTGGACTCTGAGCAACCTTGAAAGAAGGCTGTCTGAAAATCTTCTCCTGGAGTCGAATGCTGCTGAGAACTCGCTGCCCCCTCCCCCCAGAGATCTCTGTGTGTGCGTTCGGATGGAGCCGAGCTGAGACATCTGCTGACTGTGCTTATCTGGAATGATACTCACGGACTAAATCTCCCTGCTTGTCAAACTGCAACATGTCTTGTCTCTTCATGCTAAAGCTGGTAGAGTTTTTTGGACTTTATCATAGAGTGTCCTAAGACAAATTGTGATGGAATCTTTTTTGAATACCATGATTACCCGAGTGTTTGTTCCTTTTTCCATATCTGATTGTTGGTGGCGCGGTTTCATACTGCTGCGACTTTCCGTGCGTGCATCCCTCTTCGGATGGTGCGTGCGCTAATTGCAGAACTTTGTACCTTGGTGCAAATTTGCCAATAAAGATATATTCTATTCTATTCTATATTTTGAAAAAGCTAAATTAGTTAAGTGCATTTCCAGCTTGGAGCACTGTGGCTGAATGGTTAGAGCAGTGATCCTCCAATGCAAGAGTTGGGGGTTCAATTCCACCAGCAGTCACATGCTGAAGTCTCTCTTGGCAAGACACAGAACCCCTCATTGCCTCCGATGTGTGTCCAATAGGTGTGTGAATGTGATACATTGCTGTTTATTCTTTGTATAGATATGGTAGAGTGCTGTATGAAAGGGGAAATGAGGGCACAGATTAAAGCACTTTGAGTATCTTGATAAGATAGAAAGTTACTATACAAGTACAGTCCATTTATTTATACTTAGCTTCACTTTTTTTTGTACTTTGCAACAGCTAGGACACCTTGTTTACATGCAGCTTCACTCTTTTGTAGTTGGGCTAGACTCAAGAAATTGGAAGAAATCCAGTAGAACAAATTACACAGGGTTCTATTCTTTCAGTACAAGTATCGGTTTGAAAGGTCAATCAATACTAATCCCTTATAAGTTCTTCCCTTTCTGCTTGTTACTTTTGAAGAGGTTAAATGCTACTGAGAGCTTTTCAGCCATTAGATCATGTTAACACATCATCAGGATTTACATTTTTTTTATGTTATTCCACTCAAGAGGTCAAGACAAAAATCCCAATTGGCCATTAACCTAAATTATTTATTTAAGTTGTTTTTGCAACTTTACCTTGCAGAAGAGCATCTGTTTGGTGATTTTTTTTCTCTCTCTCTCTCTCCCAAATGCTGTTTACCCTTGGGATGGGACACAAAGCCAGCTATGTATGAAGCCTCCATCTGTGCTTACATTAGCCAGGACACGGTTTGTTTATCATCAATGTGCTGTTTTAAAACTGCTCAGGAACTCTATCACTTAAGGTTCATGTTTTGCCGCTTTAAGGCAGCTAAACGTGATGAACGGTTTGGTTAATATGACACTGAAAAGGGCAAAAACACAACCATATTAGCGAACATTTTGTAAGATTTTCAGACTATATATATACTGTGTATATATATATATATACATTGGTGTGGCAAGTCGTGAGTCACATGTTAAGATAGAAACAGTATCAAATGAAAATTATTCAATTTTAACAATTAATTTAAGGAAATGAGGTCAATTTGTCCTCCAGTAGTCTCAGCTTAAGGCAACATAACAAGCCAACCCTAACTATAGGATTTATTGAAAAGGAATGTCTTATATCCAGTCTTAAAATTGGACAATG
>JBBPBX010019334.1:0-28614 GCA_038048925.1 Garcialebias charrua
CAAGTTCACACGAGAAGATGTAAAAAATGGCAGGTTGGCTTTCTTGGACTGTGAGGTCTCAGTTTCTGATAGAGGAAATTTGCAAACTGAGGTGTACCGCAAACCCACACACACAGACCAGTATTTACAGTTTGACTCCCATCACCCTCTGGAGCACAAGTTAGGAGTCATCAGGACTCTGTACCACAGAGCAGACAGCGTCCCCACTAACTCAGCAGCCAGACAGAAGGAGAAATCACACACAAAACAGGCTCTAGAGAAATGTGGATATCCTAACTGGGCCTTCCTGAAAGCAGAGAAGAAACCCAAACAGGACTCCAGCCAGCCATCAGGTGAAAAGAAGGAACCCAGACCCAGACCAGTGGTCATTCCGTATGTTGCGGGAGTTTCAGAGACATTGAGACGTTTATTTTCTAAACACAACGTCCCAGTGGCTTTTAAACCCCAAAATACATTACGACAAAGACTGGTTCATCCCAAAGATCCAGTCCCCCGGCACAAACAGAGTAATATTGTGTATGCTGTTCAGTGTCAGGAGGGCTGTGATCAGTCTTACATCGGGGAAACTAAACAGCCACTGGCCAAAAGGATGGCCCAGCACAGAAGATCAACATCATCAGGTCAGGACTCTGCGGTCTACACTCATCTCCAGGCCAGCGGTCACTCTTTCAGGGATGAAGATGTTCACATCCTTGATAGAGAGGAACAATGGTTTGAGAGAGGAGTAAAGGAGGCCATCTTTGTGAAAAGAAACCGTCCATCATTAAACAGAGGTGGAGGCCTCCGGGTTCAACTGTCCCCCACTTACAATGCTGTTATTGCTAGTATCACTCAGCCCTCTGTGAATAGCAAACAACCATCAGGGTGTTAACGATCCATCGTCAGGCTGATGGTCCTCCTTGATCATGTGAGCAGCTGGTTTCGGCTGTCATCAGCCAACTGGTTGATCCACTGTGGGAGGGTGCTATTTATAAGACTGAGCTGAACACAGCTTCTCAGACTGAGGAAGTCTTTCGGACGAAAGACGAAACGTTTCTACAGTTTTTTTTGCTTTGTTTTGTTTTGTTTTTTGAATGTCCAGAGGACCAGACTTAGCTTTTTTAGATTTTTCTACCTGGATTATTGAGCATGCATCAGGGAACCTTATAGATGGTATAGCCAGATGTTCTTCCGAATTTTTGAAGCAAAGTAAGTAACTCAGGAATGCTAGTGAGAGGATCTGTTATATACAAAAATATGTCAGTGGCATATAAAGAAACTTTATGCTCTGAACTCCATCCATTTATACCTTTAATGACGGAGTTTTCCTGTAAAGCTACTACAGCTAGTGGCTCTATTGCTAACGCAAATAGAAGCAATGAGAGCGGGCTCCCCTGTCTCATACCGCGTTGCAATTTGAAGTAATAATAATAATAATAATAATAATCATTTTATTTAAAAGCGCCTTTCAGGACACTCAAGGACACTTAACAAACCAACACAGTGTAACACAGAGCAAACTATCAGCGACAAATTGAAATATAAAATACATAAAGGATATAAAATGGAAGATAAAAATACATTTAGTAAAGTTAGTGATAAGCTAGTCTAAAGAGATGGGTTTTCAGGGCAGTCTTGAACAGAGAAAGGGAGGTGGTGTTTCGAAGGTCTGGCGGTAGAGCGTTCCAGAGGTGAGGGGCAGAGCAGGTGAAGGCCCTGCTCCCCATGGTGGAGAGGCGGGCAGAGGGTACATGGAGATGTAGCGAAGAGGAGGATCTGAGAGAGCGTGATGGGATGGAGATTTGTAGGAGGTCAGATAGATAAGGAGGGGCAAGGTTGTGGATAGCTTTGAACGTGAGGAGTAGAATTTTGAAGATGATGCGTGATTTAACCGGGAGCCAGTGGAGCTGCTGCAGGACAGGAGTGATGTGGTTATAGGAGGAGGTTTGAGTGATGACACGGGCAGCTGAGTTCTGGACCATCTGTAACTTGTGGAGAGATTTGTTGGGGAGGCCGTAGAGAAGGGAGTTGCAGTAATCGATACGGGAAGTCACAAGACTGTGCACCAGGATGGCTGTGGAGCGGGGTGTGAGAGAAGGACGGAGACGGTTAATATTACGGAGTAATAAGTAGGTTACAGTTAATGTGTACTGCCGCCATTGGGGAGGTATATATCAACTTCACCCATGATGTGAATTCAGGACCAAATTTAAATAGCTTTAAAGTCTCAATAATCCCACTCCACCCAGGCACCCAGTCAAACGCTTTCTCATCATCCTGTGAGAGCACGACTCTGTTTTTAACTGTAGCACTTCGGTTCTTTAAACGTAACATTTGAACAAAGTCTGACAAAAGAACATCTTCCTGCTGGACTCAGACATTTTATCCACTCACTCAGGTTGTCTGCTATCATCTTGACAAAAAAGTATTGTCCTTAGGTAATGATCCACATTTTATGCAGAAACTTTCATCCAGATGGTGACACTCATCATTAAACAGATGCTGTTTACAGACCTCTGGCTCGACAATGGACCGTGATACTGTTCATGGGCACCTGCCTCCTCTACAGCGCCAGGATGACCATGCCAGTCTGTGCTGTTTCGATGGCTGCCTCCTTCCACTGGAGTAAGATCGAGTCTGGCCTCGTCCTGGGTGCCTTTTTCTGGGGCTACTGTTTCACTCAGATCCTGGGAGGACACGCCAGTGACACGTAAGGGATTGATTACTTACATAGAGAACTTTACTAAATGGCTTTTCTTTGTATGTGAATGTTCCTGTAAAGTGCCCTGAGACAACTTTGTTGTGATTTGGTGCTATTTAAATAAACTGAATTGAATTGAATGAATCCATCGCAGCTTCACTTCAACACTGAGCCACCATCAGGTTATTTATAAAAGCTACGTTGACCAAAGTCATTTAACATTCAGTCAAACATCAAGAAAATACAAACAACATTTAAAGGACAAATAAAGTAAAATAAACTGCAGAAAAAAAAAGCAACAAAAAAAAGCTCTTACTGGATCAAAGTCTGCCTGAATCAAACAACAAGAAAAACAGATTTACAAGTCTGGACACTCTCAGCCATCCAGATGTAACGAGGTAAAATGTGTCACACGTTTGGAGCAGCATCTGTAAAATTCTGATCACATATCTTAGTTTAGATCTTGGAACAGTGAAGCTGACTGGTTGAGCGGAGTGCATGACTGGGCTGTAGATGTTCAGGAGATCACATGATGGGGCAAGATCTTTAAAACTTTAAAATAAACCTGAAAACAGACAGAAAGCCAAAGGAGAGAAGCCTGGTCTGTTAACATTAGTTCATGGTGTTTGGTACATGCAAAAAAGACAAGCTGCTGGGTTCTGGATGGGTTAGAAGCCATGAGGAGAGGATTTTAGTTACAACAGTCCAACTCTGAGGTAAAGAGAGCATCATTCATTTTTCAAGGTCTTTGGTTGTAGGTCGATGATGACGTTAGTCCAAAATAATTTAGATATAGTTTGTCCATCACATACACCATGTTCGAACATAAGAGTGTCCATAAGTGCACTTGGCACCAGGATGCACTAGGTTGTAGAACGATGATTGACTTTGTAGTCGTATCATCTAATTTGCGGCCATTTCTTTTGGACACTCGAGCAAATAGAGGAGTTAAAGCTATACTCTGTAGTTTCTGCAGTACCCTGGGACTTAGAAAAATTTCCAGCAGGTGAAATCATTCTGCTCCCTCCCCTCAGAGCCATATATGGCTCTGAGGGGGAGGCTCTGCTGAGATTCAAATTCAAGCTCTGTTTTTATTGGCTGATTCAAATTCAAGCTCTGTTTTTAATTGGCTGGTTACAAACTCTGTTTTTATTGGCTGTCATTGTCCTGGTCACTCTGTGTTTTTAGTGTTTTTATAAATGCTGATAGAGAAGCAAGGGGACTATAGTTTTTTTCAGAGATTACTTTGTCTAACATCAGTTTGTCAGTAGATAGTGACAGAGTGAAGAAATATGTTAAAAATATATTGTTTGAAAAGTTACAGACTACATTACAATCTTACATACCCCAGCTGTCAACTGATCACCACCTAGTAGTGAGTTGGGTCAGATGTTGGAGGAAGATGCCGGACAGACCCAGTAGACCCAAACGTATAGTAAGGGTTTGCTGGGAACGCTTGGCAGAAGAACCCATCAGAAATATCTTTCACTTGCACCTCCAGGAGAGTTTTAACTGCATCCCAGCTGAGGCGGAGGACATTGAGTCAGAATGGGCCGTGTTCAGTGCTTCAGTTGTTGAAGTAGCTGCCTTGAGCTGTGGCTGCAAGGCCATATGCACTTTTCATGGAGGCCGTCCTCAAATTCGGTGGTGAATACCACAGGATAGGGAGTCTGCCAAGTTGAAGAAGTACAAAGTAGTCCTATAAGACCTTGTTGGCTGGTGGGACTCCAGAGTCAGCTGAGGAGTATAGGAAGGCCAAGCGGTCGACAGCCTTGGCTGTAGCTGAGGCAAAAGTTCAGATGTGGGAGGAGTTCAGTAAGGCCTTGCATAAAGACTCTCGGTTGGGTCTGAGGAGATTCTGGCAAACTATCAGGCAGTTGAGGAGGGGAAAACAGTGATTTACTAATACTGTTTTCAGTGAAGGTGGGGGTGTTGTTGACCTCTACCAATGATGAATTTGGGAGGTAGAAGGAATACTTCTCAGACCTTCTCAATCCCACAGGCAGGTCTTCCATAGAGGAAGCTGAGTCAGGAGACTTTGGGGTTGGTCTGTCCATAACGGGGCTGAGGTTGTCATGGCAGCAGTGCTTCGGGGGTGGATGAGAGTCACTCTGATTTCCTTAAGGCTCTGGATGTTGTGGGGCTGTTTTGGTTGACGCGCCTTTACAACATCTTGTGGACATCAGGGACAGTGCCACTGGATTAGCAGGTGGTTGCCCTCTTCAAAAAGAAGGGCCTGATGGTGCACTCCAATTATAGGGCCTTCATCCTCAAGGTTTATTCAGGGGTACTGGAGAAGCAAGTCAGATTGTTGGTTGAAACTCAGATCCAGGAGGAACAATGCGGGTTACGTCCTGGTCAGGAACACTGGACTAGCTCTTTACCCTCACTCACTAGGGTCCTCGGGGGCCCATTGTTAAGGGCTGTTTGGTCTCTATACAAGCGGTGCGAGAGTTTAGTTCACATTGCCAGTAGTAAGTTGGACCCCTTCAGGGTGAGTGTTGGACTCCACTAGGGTTGCATGTTGTCACCAATTCTGTTCATATCTTTGATGGACAGAATTTCTTGGTGCAGCCAGTGGGCAGAGGGATTCCGGTTGGGTGGCCTCAGGATTCCATCTCTGCTCTTTGCAGATGATGCGGTCCTGTTGGCCCTATTGTGCCATGATCTCCAGCTCTCACTGGAGCGGTTCAGAGCCGAATGTGAAGCTGCTGGGATGAGAATCAGCACAGCCAAATCTAAGGCCATGGTTCTCAGTTGGAAAAGGGTGGGCTGCTCTCTTCAGGTTAAGGGTGAGGTTCTGCCTCAAGGAGAGGAGTTCAAGTATCTTTTCATTCATTCAAGTTTATGTTTATGTTTATTAAATTTGTTCATTTTTTTTTTACAAAAGAAACAATACAAGACAATCTCATAAATGATAGTGTACAAAATATAAAAAAATGAAAGGTAGCAGAAAGAAGAATAAATCTTATTATATCTGCCCCTTACTTCCAACAATCAGATTAAACAACAATAATCAACCATGTAAACAATAATAATCTTCAACCAACTTTTTCCAACAATCAGATTAAACAATAATAATCTTCAACCAACAGTACAAAATGACTAACTCTTTCTAATTTTCTAACTAATACAATACACATTACGCTATTTCATATATTTTTTTAACACATTTGTTTTGATCATTTTCTTAAATGTAAACATTGACTTGGCATTTTTAACTACATTCTCCAAGCCATTCCATAATCTAATTCCCTGGATTGAGGTAGAACGTCCCTTCAAACTGGTTCTGAATTGTGGTTTTACAAACAACTCTGTCCCCTTAAGATTATAACAACTTTGTCTTTTAACAAAGTGCATTTGGATATTTAAAGGTAATGCATTATTTTGAGCTCTATACATAACTGATAAAATATTATAGTCTACCAAATCATGGAACTTCAATAACTTCAGTTGATAAAATAATGTACTTGATGGATGACGGTAATGCTTTCTAGTGATAATTCTTACAGCTCTTTTCTGTAATACAAAAATAGGCTTTGTGATTGTTTTACACGCATTCCCCCAAACATCAATACAATAGATTAAGTGTGGAACAATGATTGTGTTATACAACAAATACAGAGCTTTATCATTCAATAGGTCTCTGACTTTGTACAGTACTGCAATCGATTTAGCTATTTTTATTCTTACAGAATTTATGTGTTGTTTCCATGTCAGTTTGTCATCAATGATAACACCCAAAAACTTCACCTCACTCACTCTACAAATCTCAACACCCTCAATTTTGAGTGGAACATCAACAGTTTTCTTTTTATTACCGAATATCATGTAATTAGTTTTTTCTAGATTTAATGATAATTTATTTATTTTAAACCAAGTTTGTATCTTGACAAATTCTGTCTTTATCAATTCCAACATTTGTTCTATATCTTCACCTAAACAGAAAAAAGTGGTATCATCAGCAAAAAGTACACATTTAAGGAGTCCTGACACATTTACCAAGTCATTCACATATAAAATAAAAAGCTTTGGTCCAAGTACAGAGCCTTGGGGAACTCCACATGTGATATTACAGAGGTCAGATCTTACATCATTTATTTGTACAAATTGTTTCCTATCTTTTAAGTAGCTAGATACCCACTGTAATGCTGGTCCTCTAATACCATATTTGTTCAGTTTTTCAAGGAGAATGGTGTGATCAATAGTATCGAATGCTTTTTTTAAATCAACAAAAATACTGATACAATATTGTTTTTGATCGACAGCAGTAGTTATTTGTTCCATTAATTCCATGAGAGCCATTGATGTAGAGTTTTTTGATCTAAACCCATACTGACTGTTGCTTAGAATATTTTGTTTATCTATAAATTGATCTAGTCTGTTTACAAATAGTTTTTCAAGAATTTTTGAAAACTGTGGTAACAAGGATATAGGTCTATAATTGTTGAATACACATTTATCACCATTTTTAAAAAGAGGAACGACCTTAGCTACTTTCATATTATCTGGAAATATTCCTGTTGAAAATGATAAGTTACATATGTATGTGAACGGCTCAATAACATGGCTCATTATGTCCTTCACAAACATCATATCCATGTCCACCCAGTCTTTCGATCTCTTGTCTGTAAGATGTTTTACTACATTCATTATTTCCTCTTTGTTAGTTCCATTTAGAAAAATACTATTTGCACAACCTGTAATTGAGTGGATCACATTTTTATCTACTTTTGGTATCTTAGCTGCAAGGCTTGATCCAACATTCACAAAATATTGATTAAATCCATTTACAATTTCATTTTCATCATGAATTTCATCGTTGTCTTTTACAAAATATTTTGAAATACCAGTTTTTGCTTTATGATTCTTCAGGACACTATTCATTACTCGCCATGTTGCTTTCATATCACCATTACTTTTATCTAATAATTTACTATAATATTCTTTCTTATGTTTCCTTATAATCCCTACTAATTTATTTTTATACTTTTTATATTTTTCTTCAGCGCTCTGACTTCGCAATTTCAAGAAACATGAATACAAATAATTCTTTTTTTTACAAGCATTTCTCAACCCTTTTGTCATCCATGGTTGATCAATCGTATTTCTCTTTGTGTAATTTGTTTGCACACAATTCTTTTCATACAGAGCTTCCAGGATATTCATAAACTCATCATATGCTCTGTTCGCATCATCAACATACACATCATTCCAGTCTTGTTTATCTAGATCCTCTTTCAATTTTTCCAAAACTTTTTTTGACGTGTTTATGATCTTTTTCTTCATTGTGACTGCTTTTGTGATGCTTTGATCATTTTTATAGATTGTGAAAACTGGTAAATGATCACTTAAGTCGGTCGTTAAGATACCACCTATCACGTTTATTTAGTCAGGTAAATCTCATTGAGCCTCGTGGACTCATTTACAAAAGCGACCTGCGATCTTGGGGTCTTGTTCACAATTGAGGGAAGAATGGAGCATAAGATTGACAGACAGATTGATGCAATGTCTGCAGAATTGCAGACTCTGTGTCTGTCCATTGTGGTGAAGAAGGAGCTGAGCTGTAAGGCAAAACTCTCTGTTTACCGGTCGGTCTTAGCCTGTTTAAAACCAGACCCTTGTCCTTCACTTCGCTTCGTACTAGGGTCTGGGACTTCTCCCATAGACAACGATTTCTCCGGTAGATTTTTGACCGGACCAATCAGAGAACAGAAGGCGGAGTTTTGAACGACGTCGACTGACGTCGTCAGTTAAAATGGCTGCCGCCACGAAGGAATTTTCAAGAAAACAAGGTAAAAAACTATTATTTCTTTGCTGAGAAAAAATACATTTCTTAGCTGACGTTATATCAGAAGTGTTCCTGAGCTTAACAGTTCCTAAATCAATTCACGAAATGGTCAAATCTGCTGGATTTAAATAGTTTCGGTTTGACATTTTCCAAACAGCCTCGGGTGCGCTACGAAAATAAATTATAAAAAATCGAATTTTATCTCAAATGTTTCATCTAGGCCAACAGTCAGTAAATTAGAGCCATATAATTACACACTGGTAGCAGAAAAAATATCCACCGAGTGGTTTCTGAGCTATTTATCTGATAGCCTGGACCTCGCCAGGCTAAACTAACAAAACTCCGCCTTCTGTTCTCTGATTGGTCCGGTCAAAAATCTACCGGAGAAATCGTTGTCTATGGGAGAAGTCCCAGACCCTAGTACGAAGCGAAGTGAAGGACAAGGGTCTGGTTTTAACCAGGCTAGGTCGGTCTATGTTCCTACCCTCAACTATGGTCAAGAACTTTGGGAAATTACTGAAAAAATTAGGTTGTCAATACAGGCGGTTGAAATCCTCTGCAGGGTAGCTGGACTCTCCCTTAGAGATAGTGTGAGAAGTTCAATTATCTGGGAGAGACTTGGAGTAGAACCGCTGCTCCTCCACACTGAGAAGAGCAGTTGAGGTGGTTCAGGCATCTGGTAAGGATTATTCCTGGGCACCTCAGGCACATTGGGCATGTCCAACTGGGAGGAGACCCTGGGGAAAATGCAGGACATGCTGGAGAGACTGTCTCTCGGATGGCCTGGGAGCATCTTGAGGTCCTCCCAGAAAGGCTGGAAGAGGTGGCTGTGGAAAGAGTTGTCTGGGCCATCTTGCTGAAGCTGCTGCCACCGAGACCTGACTTCAGATCAAGAAGAAGATAATGGATGGATGAATGGATGGGTGGATGGATGGTGGGAGATCACTGTGGTGATGAGTCACTTGGGAAATTTTTTTTTTAAACTGCTTTAAACATTAATTAGCATTAATGAAGAATAATTAAAAATAAGTGTCACATTTTTGCCCTTGTATTCCACAGTTTACTTTGTAGTTTAGTTTTCATCTTTTCAGTCCTGTGATGCCTATCACCCTTCCTCAGCTCCTGTCTCCCTGCACCATGCTTATAAGTCACTCATCAGCGCCCATTATTTCCACTTGCTCTGCTCCCATTTTAAGCTTAGCCATTTCTCTTACCCAGTGCCAGATTATCAAAAACTCTCAAGCCAGTAGATGTCCAGCGTTACTCCCACAGTCATGTTTCCTTACCATGTTTTGAACCTCTCCCTGTGCATCACAGACTCTTCACCTTGCCTGCCCCTTTATGGATCTGGATTCTGCTTTCTGACCATGGTACAGACTCTGCTTTTCTCCTCTCTAACTACAGTACGCTTCACGGATCACTTCTTGGCCTTGGCTCCTGCTCTCGGATTACTTGTGTACGACCCTTGCTTTGACCAACTGACCCTACCCTTAGATTATCCCTTCACTGATCAAGTGCTGCTCCTGTCTGTTCAACTGTTGCTGCACACTCTTCACGAGTGATGTCATCACCACCCAGGGGCGCCGTATGGGGGGTAAAAGTGGTACAATTCCAAGGGCCCTTGACTGACAGGGGCCCCAGATTGGCCCTTTTTTAAATTTATTTTTTCATGATGTGGTGGGACCCTGATAATAATACATTAATGGTAGTAGCTTTGTTTTTACTTGTTTTAACAGTAAAACTTAAATATTATCTCTCCCAGACCAAAAAGCAAACATCCTCATATTTAACAAACACCCCCCTGTATCTGCATGAAATGGTATGTTCCTAGCTGCTTTAGCTCACTTGACGCTGCTGGTGTTACTTTGCAGTCAGAGGATGACAGAGTAACAACAAACATGCTGCCCAGAAAAATCGTAAAATCAGGCTGTCAAAAAAGGAAAGAGAAAAAAGAAAAGGAAGACAGACAAAGGAAAGGGTGTCGATTTGTAACACAGTTTTTCCCCAAGAGAGGTGGGTAGAGATGTGCGTGATTATCAACCTGTTCGCTAGCTTAGCCTCCATTTCACGATGGCATATTATGCCATCAGTTTGAGTGTGCAGTATGTTACCACTGATTTGAGAGCAGATATATGAACTAACAATAATTTGAAGCGTGTTTGCGTTCAGAACACATGCGCACGCCACGCTTGCTCGTCGTGTCTCTGCCGGCGGCGGGGCTCCTAGTTTTTTTTTTTTTTTTAAATCTTGCTTTAAATATGAAAGACCCACTCACCCTGCACACTCACTTTTTGCCCCACTCCCCTCAGGAAGGAGGTTGAGGAGCATTAAGTGTAGAACCACTAGACTGAGGAACAGCTTCTACCCTGAGGCTGTTAGACTCATGAATAAATAAATAATAAGAGTAAACACTGCAAAATATCACATCATGCTGATGCTGATCTGTTTTCTTGTTGCTGTGTTCATCTGTGTTCATCTGTGACCATCTGCTCATACAGACTCATGTTCGTGCGGCTGTCTGTTTGTAATGATTTTGTTTTTCTATTACATTAGTGCTTAGTGTATTTCTAGTTGATGTTTTTCTTAGTCAATCCTAGATGTTATTACTGTTTTTCTCTTGTGTTTTGTTGTTGAATGTAACTGGGAACCTGTGTACATAATCTCATTTCATCACATATACCACATGCGGTGCAAATGACAATAAAGATTCTCTGACTCTGACTGACTCTGAAATAGTGAATTGCATACTCTATGCAGATGGTTGCATGTACAATTCACTAACAGTAAATATTGTGCTAGTACTGTACCAGTATTGGACCAAAGGAAGCAAGCCTTTAATGTTATTCATGTAAAACTTTTGCTGGATCAGTTAGATTCTAGAGATGTGGCAAAAGCAGCTGTGCAGTGGGGCCCAATTGGATTTTTTGTCATGGGGCCCAATATTCCTGGCGGCCCCCCTGTACCACCAACTCTACAACAGTTTGTGCCTCCCAGCAGATTGAGAAGGTTAGTGACAGTCACAAAGACTCACAGAACCTTGCCAACCAAGACCTGTCTACTAACTGCTCTATCAGATTGGCCCTCCCTTGGGACCGGGACCTCCACCAGCAGCTATTTTCTAATAAACCATTTAAACCATTCCTGGTGCCTAGTGTTGTGTGCTGATCCAAAACCCAGGTCTTGTCAGTTTAATCTGGCCAAAATGGATCCAGCACCAACCCAGGAATGACACTCTTGAGCGGTCTCGGGTGGCTTTTGCTATTTTCGAGAGACCGGGAATTACTGGCTGTAAAATTAGCCCTTGAGGAATGGAGACATTGGCTAGAGGGAACCAAAGAACTGTTCCAAGTGTGGACCGATCATAAAAACCTTGAATACCTCAAAATAGCTTAACGTCTCAATCCAAGACAAGCAAGGTGGGCATTATTCTTCTGTCTGT
Source organism: Garcialebias charrua (assembly GCA_038048925.1). NCBI lineage: Eukaryota > Metazoa > Chordata > Actinopteri > Cyprinodontiformes > Rivulidae > Garcialebias > Garcialebias charrua. The sequence continues at coordinate 11,911 of JBBPBX010019334.1, forward strand.
TTGATTTTGTCCTATCATACAGACCAGGGTCCAAAAATACCAAGCCGGATGCCCTATCCCACATCATGGAGGAGAATGGGACTCCCGAAACTAACAAAGAGGTGGAGTTCATCCTATCCAACTCTGTACATCTGTCCATGACCCAGCTGGAATCAGACCTCCGCCGGGCCAATCTAGCCCAACCTCCTCCACCTGACTGTCCTAAAAACCGGGTGTTCTTCTCTGCTGACCAAGTCCAAAAGGTACTCGATCTTTGTCACCAATACCACATGTTTTGTCAACCTGGAATTACTAAGACTCTCAATGTTATTAAAGCCCAGTTCTGGTGGAAGGATTTGGTCAAGGATGTCAAGGAGTATGTCAATGCTTGTCCCTATTGCGGTCAGGCCAAATCCTCTAGACGACCATCAGCTGGCTTACTTCATCCCCTGCCTATCCCAGCATGTCCCTGATCCCACATCAATATGGATTTTATCGCTAGTCTTCTCCATCCTCTGGCAATAGTTATTCTCACTATAGTTGATAGTTTCTCCAAGATGGTCCACCTTGTCCCCAACAGTAAACTCCCCTCAGCATAAGAACTTGGCAAAATCATGGCTAGAAAGGTTTCTAGACTGCACGGTCTTCCTGCTGAAATTATCTCTGACTGGGGACCTCAATTCATTTCCAAGTTCTGGATGGAGTTTTGCAGCTTCTTTGGTGTCTCTGTCAGTCTCTCCTCAGGTTTCGGGCCTGAGGAACATTCCTGGGTTCCTGCCTGTCATATTTTAGACAAATCCCTCATCAGGGTTTTCTGTAGAAACCACCCTAGTCAACCTGGTGGTCTGCCAGGAGCCGGACCTTAAAGAGGGGGGTTCTGTCACATTTTTGCCCTTGTATTCCACAGTTTAGTTTAGTTTTCATCTTTTCAGTCCTGTAATGCCTATCNTCAGGTCGGCTCAGTTCGGGTCGGGTCACATCTATGTTCTGTTTCCACAGCTTTTTTGTACCCCTTCTGTGGGCGGGGTCCAGAATCCTACTCGTCCAGAAACTGTTTTTTTTTTTTAAACAACACAGTGTGATCACAACATGTTCATATACTAAATGTATCCTGTTGGAGTTATTTGAAATAAAATTCAATGTTTTATAGACATAAATGTGTCAAGCTACGTCCATTAATTTTCTCCCTTCTACTTTGTATCACATATTATCAATTCTATCAAAAACCACATAGCTGATATTTTTCAAAAAAATCTAGTGTGATCACAACATGTTCATATACGAAATGTATCCTGTTGGAGTTATTTGAAATAAAATTCAATGTTTTATAGATGTGTCAAGCTACCACCATTAATTTTCTCCCTTCTACTTTGTATCACATATTATCAATTCTATCAAAAACCACATAGCTGATATTTTTCAAAAAAATCTAGTGTGATCACAACATGTTCATATACGAAATGTATCCTGTTGGAGTTATTTGAAATAAAATTCGAATTTTTATAATTTATTTTCGTTGTGCAAGCACAGGTTTTTGGAAAAAGTCAAAGCGAAACTACTTTAAATGCAGCATATTTGACCACTACGTGACAATATTAAAGCGTGGTTAAGCTCAGGAGCCCTCGTACTATAAAGTCAGCTATGAAATATATTTTATATCTGTTCATTGAGCTACATTTAAAGACATAAAGCCGCCCGCGCGCCGCGTGTTGCTCGTGGCGAACCTATTTTTTGAAATCCTGCAGTTTTGAGCAGTACGTGATTTTATTAAGGACACGTTCAGCTGAAGACCCATCTTTGCTATAAATTTAAAAAATAATAATTGTTTTTACCGTGTTTATCATGTAAAGTCCTGCAGTGATCGCGTCCCTTGCTTCCGTGAAAACTGCTCGAGTCTCCTCCTTCCTCCTTCCGGAGCGGGTCAGCTCGCCTCAGTACACCTATGAAACCAGCCCGAAAATCTCAAGAAATCTCGCGCGGCTCAGCACGGAATATCCGGTGGAAAAGGATGAAAGGGGGTCTCTGCGACGCACATATGACGTAACATCCGACCCGAGCCGACCGGTGGAAAAGGGGCAAAAGACTCACAAAACCTTGCCACCCAAGAACTGTCCACTAACTTTATCTTACCAGTCGGCCTGCCCCTGGGACCCGGACCTCCACCAGCAGCTATTTTCTAATAAACTGTTTAAAACCATTCCTGGTGCCTAGTGTTGTGTGCTGATTCAAAACCCAGGTCTTGTCAATAAGAGCCAGATTCTGACAGCAGAGTGGCTGTTTGAAGCCAAGAGGCCGGCAGGGTCAAGAGTTTGATTTTATTTTTATTTTCAGAGAGATCCAGAAAGTTTAGTTTTACACGCAGAGCAGGGGGTTCAGCAACACGACTAGCACCACATAGTCACAACACAGTTATAAAAATTAAGCTGTGACTGACTGGTGTTCATAAAAACAACTCTGAAAGCTTCAGACTGTCCGTTACTGTCAGTGCCCACATATTTTCAGAAAAGGCTTTGAGGGTTTCCTCCTTCTGTTCCTCTCAGGTTGGGAGGAGAGCGTGTCCTGTTAATCTCTGCAGCTTTGTGGGCTCTGATCACGGCCGGTACCCCACTTCTGGCCCATCTGGGCTCACACACCCTCGCTGTGATGACGATGGCCCGAGTCCTGATGGGCGTTCTCCAGGGTCAGTCTTGCATTACTAACAAACATTCAAAACTCTGACTTAAAAGCAAAGTTCACATCTTTTACAGTGGTGTTCTGTGAAAAGATTAGCCTATGAACAATTAATGTTACCCGTTTTAGATAGCTGATTTGGAGACTTCAGTTTGAGTTTAAAAAAAAGTTTTTTTTCGGAGCCGATTGATAAGTTAACAGCTAACTTTTACACTTTCGCCAATTTTAGCAAAAACAACAAAAGTCTCCCAGATTACTTTGAAAACATATTTTATATTATTTAAACATAACATATAACAGCTAGCTGCTGCTTGTAGCCAAAACCCTGTAAATACATGTATACATGTAAAATAATGTTCACATGAACCACATTACAATGTTTAAGAATGGACTTGTTTTTTGATAGCATAAATCCACTTTGGTCTTTCCTGCTAATACTAGCCTTTAGCTCATCAGTCTGGTCAGAAATAAACTCTATTTCCTCAAACGAAGGTTGGTCAAAGAGATGTATACAACAGATAAGATAATAATTGTTCATAACCGATCCACAGCACCCCAACAAAAAAAGCTAGCTGCGTTATAACTTCACCGCCCTTCAGCAGAGTTCAGAGTTTGGGACTGAACTGAATCAAAAGAAGGTTTCATTATGCCACTTCTTGCAGGTGTCTTCTTCCCATCTTTGGCCAGCCTGTGCTCACAGCGTGTGGCGGAGGGAGAGAGAGGCTTTTTAATGAGCACCATGAACAGCGGCAGTCACCTTGGGTAGCTTCAACACTCGTTTACGCACCTGGAAACACACCTTTATCACTTATGGCATCATTTGTTTTCCTGCCCTTGAATTCTTTCAGAACTCTGTTAGCGGGTGGACTGGGCTCCCTGATACTGGACAGATATGGTTGGGAGAGTATGTTCTACTGTATTGGACTGCTGGCTGGACTCTGGGCCCTCACAGTTTGGCATTATTTTTTAAAAGGTACTGTATTTGTGTTTCCCTTACTGATGTCCAAACAGTTTTTTTACAGCTCAGAATCAACTTTATTGTCATTGCACAGTTAAGCACAACAAAATACATTTCATTGAAGCAGTCCAAAGTAAACAAGGGTAGACAGAGCTGCATGGAGGCTGCAGCTTCACTGTGAGGTGCTGCCCTTACCGTTTAGATAAGAAAAGGGAAGAAAAACATGAGGAGAGAAGAAGGTACTGTATAAAGATCTCTCACACTGTGTCCTTGGCACACAGGACACAGCGTAAGACAGCAAAAAACCTACCTCAGCACAAGAAAAGCAACAAAGATAGACAAGACATTTTGCAGAGGGACACACACACACACACACACACACGCACGCACACACACACACGCACACACACACACACACACACACACACACACGTGAACACTGCCAGAAAGTTATATAGTCCTGATAAAGATGGCACAGTGTCTATCAGCCGGCTCAGCTATGAGGGTCCACAGATGTTCTCGGTGGTGGGGGGTTGGGGCGGGGGACAGGGAGGTGGAGCAGAGCAGAGCTTCATGATTTACATATCCTCCAGGAGCAATCTAAGATAAGTTGGTCTATCTAAGGCCAGTGGGGAGGCCAGATTCACATAAACAACAATTGTTTCGGGCAGGCCAACTTTACTGATTTCATGTCTGCCTTCATAGTTCTGCTGCTACACTCAATGTTGAATGCAAACAGCCAGATTTGTGGTCATTCCACCAGTCCGTGCTTGTAGACATCTCCAAGGTTAGTTCCTTCTTGCCAGCAAGTTCCAAGCTTGCAAAGCATCTGAGTCTGAGCACTTGAAGCATGGTTCAATCCTTCACATAAGGTAGGATGCTTCACAATTTCCAAAACTTCTACCGACATCTTCCTAATTTGTTGATATCCCAGCTACCTGCCGATTCCAAAAATCAGAAATCCTGTTTTCATATCCAGTTATGTACGTGTCTTCAACCTCCTCAGTGGACAATACGAACAGGCACAATACGAACAGGGACATCATCTTCCAATCACCCCAGGAATCCATGATATATCCAGCTGCACATGTCCCTTCAGGGCATGAGGGTTCTCCTGCACCCTGTTTTCTCGTCGAGAAAATTTTATCAATTGCAATGAGGGACCAGCTGATCAGATCCATAATTTACGATTTGGAAGATGTGTAAAGAGAGGGTCTGGGAAAGATTCATAGGGCAGGAGGGAGGCAGGAGAGGGAAAAAAGTGTCTGTCTTCATTAAAAGCAAGTCAGAAAAAGGTTACTGTATTTGTAAATAATAATTATTTGTAGAAGAAGTGAAAAACTGTAAAGAAGCACAACGAAACGATACAAATACTCAGTGGGGAACGCTCAGGGCCTTCTGCACCTTCAGAGAAGGCCTAAGAATTCAGCACATATGAAATGGTACGTTTAAAATATTTAATATTTATTTGATACAAAATACATACACACACATATACAGTATATATGTGTGTGTGTGCATAGTCATTCTTGTTTTTCTGTCCTTTTTTTCTTTCTTTTGTTTTTATAAACTACTTTGCAGTTGAGTTGAGTAAGAAACTTTTGAATTTCATCAAAGTACAGTTCTCCAATTAGGTTCTTTTACATTGGTGTGTCCGGGCAGAAACGTGTCTGAAGGAGCTCTCGTTGGTTAGGTCTTCACTTCAGTTCAGTCAGAGGCTCTCCGGTTGACAGGAAAATGAACCACTCACAGTGTAGATATAGAGTGGATGGGACCAAAACACAGAGCTCTGAGCTTTCGGGAAGGCCCTGCAGGTATTTTAAAGTAATTATTTAATTAATTTATTTATTTTCTTTAAACCACGTGACAGTTTGTGATGCATTCTATTGCAACGTGTGCATTCAAAAATCCACACTGAAATTAGAGTTTGTTTAAAAAAATAAAATCTAACAAACAAAAAATACCAAGAATGTTAAATCCCCCATTTTATTTACAATAAAACTTTAAATAAAATATTTAAATATTACAATAAAATAATACAACTTCAAATATTACAGTTTTGATTTGGTTTCATTACATTATGAAATATTTACAGAAACACCAAGATCTGTGGGTTACTGTTACATTTCAGCCTTTATGATTGAAATTACCGTACATGTTGTACTTGAAAGCAACACATTGCATGCTGGGTATTCTTGAGACAGGAATGGGTGTATTTTTTTTAGGTTGTGTTTAGATGGGTGGTCCCTGTTGGCTGTTTTGCTGAGTGTTGCCTTTAAATATACGCTCAGGTTGATGGTGACTGCAGAAACGACAAGTTACGTCAGATGTTAAAATAGAATATATTAAATTCTTTACAAACTTCTGGTTTTGTCAGTGTGACACGTTATGTATGTTGTACTTGATGTACAAAAACGGGGAAATCTCTTCCAGTTAAGTGAGTTTCTGGTTTGTGTAACTGAAAGTAAAATGATGTAATCAGATGCCACTCCAAACATAGCATTTTCGAGGTTAACTTTTATCAGACACTGCTACGATAACTTATCCTAACTGAAGGCCTATTGCAGTCACCAATCATCACTGTTGAATATTAAGACCATTTCTTAAATGTTTGGTGCAAAATAAACCGATAATCAAACAGAAATGAGGTCAATAGTAATACAAGTGCAGGACAGATTTATGAGTGTGTTTTCTATAAAGTTATCCGACATATTTTACATATCAGTGAAGGTCAGTTTACCAAATGCACTCTTATCTGTCCTTTAGACTGATCTCTTCAAAAACTTTGTACAGAACGAGTGCACAAGCTGGATCAACACGAGACACTTATGATAGAAGATTACATCAAACAATTTACAAATTATCAGTGTGACACATTGGAACATCATGTTGATGGAGAAACGCTGCACATTCGCCGGACATAAGGACAACCAATGCTGTTCAAGTGGTCTCCTGGTTGACTTTTATCTCCCACAGCCATGAAACGTGGGAGATCATGTAGTCACTTGTCTTTCTGTGTTTATTTGTTCATTTTTCTCTGTGAGCAAAACATCTAAAGAACTACAGAACAGATTTGAACAAAACTCTGAAAGGTGTTCCTTTATACCTGATTGATCTTGGGATTGAACTTGGTTCAAGATGGCCGCCACCACTAATCGAATTTAGGAACAGAGAAAATGAGTAACTCTGTCAGTTTTACAGATATTGAGAAAATGTTGACGTGGCAGTAGCTGAGAGTCGTCTCCAACACACAGTCTGAGCTTTAACACTAGAAGTCCCAGGATTTTCGACCTCCCCCCAGAAGTCCTGAAAGAGGGTCAAAAGACCCTTAGTCCAAACCAACCATTACTGGGCCATTAGTGGGTCCACATTAGTGGGCCATTAACTGCCTTTTGTTATAAATANAAATCACTTCCGGAATGTTATGACATACAGTTAGAAAGTGTTACCACTCTTCTAGCCTGGTTAAAACCAGACCCTTGTCCTTCACTTCGCTTCGTACTAGGGTCTGGACTTTCTCCATAGAGAACCGATTCTTGCTGGAGGCGTGGCCTCTGCTGAGGAACAAAACCATTGGATCTTAGAAAAATTTTGAACAGGGAAAAGCATTCTGCTCCCTCCCCCTCAGAGCCATATATGGCTGCTCCCCCATGGTCTGTTGAACTTGACATCTGCTCCGCTGTGGTGTATTGTAGTGAAAGCAATACATGCTGTTAAGACTGTGAACACTAGGGGCGCAACGGGGCATTTATGTGTTGTGTGTTCCAGGCTGTAGAAGAAGAATAAACACGTTGTTGGACCTGAGCTCCATTGTCTCAGCCTTATAATATAAGCTGCTTGACTATAACCCACAGCTATACCAGATTAACAGAAAGCATAAAGCTACAACATGGTGTCAGAAGTTTGGCTGCCGAGTCAGTGAACAGAAACGACGGTGCAAGTGAGCTACAAAAAGATTAGCGCCAAAGCTAACATAGCATTAGCATGGAGCAGTTCAAGCCACCGTCGCCGCTCATACTCACCGGCAATTTGTCTGAGGCATGGCGCAGATGGGAACAGCGATTTCATCTCTACATGACAGCTACAGGTGCGTCCGAGAAAGATGAAGAGGTTAAAATAGCCATTCTTCTTCACACTATCGGCGAGGAGGCATTAGAAGTGTACAACACGCTCACCATTACACCAGCCGGAGACGCACTCACAGTAGATGAGGTCCTAAAAGCATTCAAAATCTACTGTAGCCCGCAGAAGAATGTTGTTTTTGAACGCCATCAGTTTTGGTCACATCCGATGTCTACAGGAATAACAGTGGACAAGTATGTCACAGAACTGCGTCAAAAAAGCAAAGACTGTGAGTTTGGCCAAATTGTGGATGATATGATTAGAGATAAGCTGGTGTTCAGCATAAATGACATTCATCTGAAGGAGAGATTACTGCGTGACAAAGAGCTCACTCTGAATAAGGCCATTGAAATTTGCAGGTCTGTAGAGGTGGCTAAAACACAAATCCAAGCCATGCAATCACCTCCTATAGTCCAGGAAGCAACAGTAGATGCATTAAAGAAAACATCTGGACACATAAAATGGGGACAAAGCAAAAATAAAACCAGTAACAAGCAAGCAGTTTGTACAAAATGTGGAAGCAAACATGAGCCTAGACAATGTCCAGCATATGGGGCAACATGTCACAAATGTGGAAAAAATAACCACTTCTCAAAGGTGTGCAGATCAAACACTGAAAAAATCAACACCTATTATAAAACAAAGACTGTGAATAATTTAGAGGCTGATATGGACACTCTGTACATAGGAATTGTACAGAGGGACAACAATGAGGCAGAAAGTTGGACAGAAACAGCTACAATAAGAAATGTGCCCATCACGTTCAAGCTTGACACAGGTGCAGAAGCAAATGTGCTCCCTATGCACATTTACCACAAACTGCCGGGTCCCATTCAACTACAACCCACAAAAACTGTGTTAGTAGCTTTTGGTGGTACTCGTATACATGCAGATGGACTTGCTTCTCTTGAATGTAAAACTAACAAAGGCAGTGCCGTGCTCCACTTCCTTGTATCCAGCCAAGCAGACAAAGCGATCCTGGGAGGTCAAGCCTGCGAGGAGCTACAACTGGTGAAGCGAATCAACACGATCGGAGCAACGCCACTAAAGATGAATAAATCACCAGACACCAAAGAAGAGCTGGTGGAGAAACATGCTGAGGTGTTCACAGGTTTAGGTGAGTTCCCTGGAGTTCACCACACGCACACAGAAGCCACAGATGCCTTAAGTGAGGACACACTCAACCAGCTAAAAGAGGCAACTGCAGCAGACAGTGTGTTACAAGCTGTGTGTGAAAAACACATGAATGGCTGGCCCACACAAATGAAAAGCTTGGATAGATCCCTCCACAGCTACTGGCCAATGCGACATAATATCAGCATACACAGAGACATTGTTATGGTCGGGGACAAAATTGCTATACCGCAAAACTTCAGGAAGGTGATCTTAGAAAAGTTGCATCTTGCACATCAAGGAGTACAGCGCACTAAAGCCAAAGCACGCAAAGTACTGTACTGGCCTGGAATGGCACACGATATACAAACCATGGTTGAGAAATGTGCACAGTGCCAACAAATGCAACCAAGACACCAAGTGGAACCACTTATCCCACATGCAGTCCCAGAGCTACCATGGATGAAACTTGGAGCCGACATCTTTGAGCTGAATGGCCAGTCATATCTGTTGTTAGTGGACTACCTGAGTAAATACCCTGAAGTACTGAATATACCAGACAAAACAGCACGGACAGTGATACAAAAGATGAAGTCTGTCTTCGCACGACATGGGATTCCCAAGGAGATAGTGAGTGATCATGTTCCTTTTGCCAGCTATGAGATGAAATCATTTGCAGCTTCGTGGGAAATAAAGCTCACTTTCTCCAGCCCAGGTTTTCCCTCCTCAAACGGAATGGCAGAGCGAGCCATAAAGACTGTTAAACATGCTCTAAAGAAAGCAATGCATACCGGCACAGACCCACATCTAGTGCTGCTGTCCCTGAGAAATACACCTGTCACAGGACTGGACATGTCACCTGCTCAAATGCTGATGGGAAGAGTCCTGCGCAGCACACTGCCATGTTCTAGTGCTGTGCTCAAACAATCTACCCCACACAACATTCCCACCAAAATAAGAGACATGCAGACCCGTCAGAAACAACACTTTGATGAGCGTGCAAAGCCACTACCAGTGTTACACCCAGGTAACACAGTGCACATGCAGACACAGCGTGGCTGGGAGCCAGCAGTTGTTATTCACCAGAGAGAGGAGCCACGTTCCTACACGGTTCAAACCCCAGCAGGAAAGATGCTCAGGAGAAATAGGAGACATTTGAGGAAGATTCACCCAAGTTTGTTCAGAAACACTCCTCCTGATGAACAATCTGACCCGGAAGGACAGTCCACTGAGGAACCACCAGGGGAAACAAACACTTCTCCTCCTGCAGCTGTGAACAATGTACCCACATGTTACACACGCAGTGGTCGGGCGGTCAGACGTCCCTCCAGGTACAGGGATGATTGAAGGGACATTTCAGCTACAGTTCATTATGCAGTTGGTTTGTTGGTTTGTTTATGTTTAAAAAAAAAAAGAAGAGAAAGGTGAATGTAATGTTTTATGGATGTTCAATGTATCCAATCTGTTTATATATGAAGCAACCTAAATACAGAATACTAAAGGAAAGGAATGTTTATCAAAAGCAAGTTTGCAAATGTTTGATGTTCATACTCAAAAGATCTGGTCAAGAAAATATTTGTATTCTGGAAAAAGAGGGATGTGGTGTATTGTAGTGAAAGCAATACATGCTGTTAAGACTGTGAACACTAGGGGCGCAACGGGGCATTTATGTGTTGTTGTGTTCCAGGCTGTAGAAGAAGAATAAACACGTTGTTGGACCTGAGCTCCATTGTCTCAGCCTTATAATATAAGCTGCTTGACTATAACCCACAGCTATACCAGATTAACAGAAAGCATAAAGCTACAACATCCGCCTCCTGCAGCATTTTCTCTCGCTGCAGCCTGCCGCTGCATATTCTGTGTTTATATGTTAATAAAACGTTCTAAAAAAATAAAATAAAACCATGGATCGCTGGTCCAGCACACCAGAAGACCAGAAAATCTGATGGGACTCGGGCAGCAACGTAAAACCCGAGTTTAATTCTCTCGTGACAACCTGAGGCATTTCCTCATAGCGGAGGGAGAGGAGGAGGAGGAGGAGGGAGGAGGGAGCGATCACTTGACTTTTGGCCAAAAAAACAAAAGAAAACTCCAGATAAGGGATTAAGAAGGGGAATTTAATACATTTGTGTCACATATAAAACAGTCCTGCATCGCTTTGAATGAGAACATGCGGCTGCTCGCTGGCTGCGCTGGGACAGGTGGGGGCGTGGGTTAGGGGCCAAAAATCTCCGCCCCTTCTGTTCTCTGATTGGTCCGGTCAAAAACCAGCCGGAGAAATCGTTGTCTATGGGAGAAGTCCCAGACTGAGCAGTGAAGGGAAATGAGAATTGAGCGGAGCTGTGCAGGAAGGTGAGGGCCAGGCTACAGTAAAAGCAGTATTTGTTTGATTCTAATAAAAATATCGGACTCAGAAGTGGATTTAAGTCCGTTTTTTTTCCTGCATGTGTGGTTTTCAAGTGCGATCAGCAAACATCCTCTGCAGCTGCCCGAGGCCCGCTGTTATAAAAACAACTTCTTTCAAAATGCACTGAGATGTTTTTTTTTTCTTATGTGGAGATCAATGAAAATATGTTTCCTGTTTGGGTTTTTCTGGAGACAGAGAATCCTTCTACTTACTGTAAGACTCGAGCCGGACTCACCTCGTGGCCAGAAAACACCGACTGCACATTTTTCATTGAATCAAAGAGCAGAGCAGCGAAAGGTTAAAAGCTCCCGGGGCCTGCAGACACGTTTATTTCAGGGGGAGGTGGGTAATAGGATCAAGGCTTCCATAACTCTGCAGAACAGCCAATCCTCCCTCATTTCTGCCCGTTTAGCCTTCAAAGAGAAAGTTTGTGACGGCTGGTCGGGAGGGGGTGGGTAATAGGATCAAGGCTTCCATAACTCTGCAGAACAGCCAATCCTCCCTCATTTCTGCCCGTTTAGCCTTCAAAGAGAAAGTTTGTGACGGCTGGTCGGGAGGGGGGTAAAGAGGAAAGTGCTTTTTTTTTAGTCACTAACTCAATTTCCTTGGTGAGCTGAAGAGGCCACGCTTTAAAAGCCAGAGCATAAAGTCCGTTTAATTTGCCCCACATACAGTATCTGCCCCCACAGAACCTCCACCCCCTCAATATGGATGAAGCGTGTCTTGATTGGATGAGTTCAGGTTGGACCTTTTGGATTCATTCAGTCTTTCGGCTCTTATCCTAACGTGAACAAAGTGTCAGCGAAGGAAATGAGGCCAAACAAATTAACCTAAATTTCACATCAGCAGCTGCATAATGTCCTCGTGTCGCTTTACTTCATGTTCAGGCCACCGTTTGTAGAATAAAACTTGGAATGGCAGCAAAAGGAGAGCAACGAGGCTTTCTCTGTCCATCTGTGAGCAAAGTGTCTCGTGAACTGCCGCATGGATTTAAATGAAACTCTGAGAAAGAAATCATTGGATGTACGAATACAACTACAGGTAGTCCTTGGGTTACGACGGCCTCGAGTTACGACGTTTCGCGGTTACAAACGCCCTCCCATTGAAGAGCATTGTTTGAGTTACGCGGTTTATGCGCCTTTACACCAAAAAGTATGGTACCGAAACTCAGCGGAAATTTACAGGAGGGAGGGGGTAGAGTAGCTTGACGCACTCAGTGGAAACTTACAGGAGACCTCATTGTTTGGACAGGCAGACCGGAGCAGAGGAGTTTTTTTTTTAATTATTATTATTTTTTTAATTAAATTTTTTTATTTATGTATTTAATGTAATTTTTTTATGTATTTTTTTTATTTTTTTTTTAAATTGCAGAGGAGGTTAGGAGGGGCTAATGCTAACAGACCTTACTGTAAAACTCTGGACCGCTGGACCGCGCGTGGAAAAGTACAGGAGACCTTATTGTTTGGAGCGGAGGTTTACGAGGCAGAGAGAGAGGCTACAGCTTAGCAATGAGCTAACATGCTAACAGACCTTGCTGTAAACGCTGTGGACCGCGTGAAGCTGCAGGAAGCTGCAGAGCTCACCAGCTCCCAGTAAGAAATTAACTCTTAATTTCCTTCATTATGGCTCCGAATGTATGTGTTTTTTTGATAATTGTGTAGGGTAATGTGTTAGGATAGGCTAAGTGCTTGGTAAAATACAGTACTGTACCTATGAGGTACCGTTTGGACGTATTTTCCGACTTACGTCGATTTTCGAGTTACGACGCGACGCAGTAACGGATGTCCGTCGTAACCTGTGGACTACCTGTAATTTACTTTGGGAGTCCACCGTATTCAATATGGCTGCCACAGCTGAGCAACGTTAGCAAACGCAAAACTTGAGCTAATGCAGTCAGTTTTACAGATGTAAGACTAAATTTAGGTGTGGAAGCAGCTGAGAGTCGTCGTCATGCTCAGATCTTAAAGGCAGTATGCAGCTTTTATATTTTTAGTTACCGTATTTTTTGGCCTATAAGTTGCAGTTTTTGCATAATGTGCATGCTCTGCAGCTTGTACACTAAAGCAACGTATTTATGGATTTTTCCCCCTTATTTATAATACAGGTAGTCCTCGACTTACGACGGAGTTCCGTTCCTGCGCTGCATCGTAAAGCGAATTTTGACGTAAGTTGGACCATACGTACATACTGCACCATATACGTACAGTACTGTATTCCCAAGCACTTAGCCTATCCTAACACAGTACCCTACATAATTATCAAAACACACATACATTTGGGAGCCATAACGAAGGGAAAAAAGAGTTAATTTCCTGCTGGGAAGCTGGTGAAGCCGTTTCCTCCGTCCCTCCTCCGTATTCTCCATTCGTTTATGACGTAAAACTACGTTAAAACGTAAAACCGGAAACCGGAAACTGCGTAACTCGGCTTTTCAAAATAAAATTTTCAAAATATATATGTTTTAAATGGGAGATGCGTGCCGTAATGCGAAACGTCGTAACTCGAGACCATCGTAAGTCGAGGACTACCTGTATACGTAATAAAATTCATAATATAATAATTACATATGGCATGCCGTTGGATCATGTAATAGGTTAAAGTGGATTTTAATGACACAATCGGCTTGCCATAGCCTGCCACTTCGTCCAGCTCACCTGGAGCAACCGTCAAATCAGCTTCATTTTGCTGCGCTGCCCCCAGTGACAAATTTGACCATTGAAGTGCATTAATTTATTTTATTTTTAATTTTTTCATTTACCCTTTATTTATACAGGTAATCTCATTGAGCCACGAGAACTCATTTTCAAGATAGACCTGTTAGGAAGCAGACAGTGGGAGTTAAGGGCCTTGCTCAGGGGCCCAGAGTGGGGTGAATGAGGGTGGAGGCAGGTGTGGGTGTTTCACCTTTTACCACCCACATTTTTTTGATGTTGTCTGTACCGGGGCTTGAACCGGCGATCTTCCGATCACAGGCCCACCGTCTCTAACCACTGCGCCTGAGACACACCTTTATTACTATAAAGCCGAGCAAACAAATAATTATTTTAGGTGGTTTTCTTGTTAAACTTTGAAGAAATGCACAGCGAGTCCTCCCGTGCACGCTTCTACTTCGGCGTATCGGCTTTTGAAATGCAGCTGATTTGACAGTCAAAGTGTATTTATTAAGTAAACTGATAAATACACATTTACTATAATTTTGAGCAAACAATGTTTTTAAGTGTTAATCTTGTTAAAGTCCTCCCGCCGTTTGGCAGCCCATTGATTTTTGGCACAACACCGGCCCACATTTCCGGGTTGTCAGCGGTGACATGTAACAAAAGTGACGCATAATAAGTGCGACGTATACGGCGAAGCAACATATTTATGTGTTTTTCCACTTTATTAGACGTATTTGGACTGATGCGACTTATAGAGCGGTGTGATGTGTACGTCGAAAAATACGGTACTCTCCAGCATGAGGCTGTTACAGTGTGACAATCGAGACGCAGCTTCATATTGGGATGAGTTATCACCACGCCTGAATGCCTGCTCATCGCTCGACAACATTTTAGCTGCATTCACCCAAGCAAGAACGCAGTCCCCGATAATTAAAGGAGCTCCGTTGTGATGAGATCAGATGACCGGTGACCGTGTGGAGCGGAGGAGAAGGAGAGGAGGGGTCCCCGAGGGTGACCTCGGCCGGGCTCCGCTCACCAGCTGCTGCCTGAAACGAGACACCCGAGCCCCTCGGCTGCCATTCACCTGGATCACTTACCTGTCCGACACATGCTGTGCTGCACACAGAGATGCCAGCAGTATCCGTTTCATTCTCCTTTCATTGTATCGGCATGCATAAATTGTTTTCTTTTAGGATAAAT
Organism: Garcialebias charrua; assembly: GCA_038048925.1. Lineage (NCBI taxonomy): Eukaryota > Metazoa > Chordata > Actinopteri > Cyprinodontiformes > Rivulidae > Garcialebias > Garcialebias charrua. The sequence continues at coordinate 27,017 of JBBPBX010019334.1, forward strand.
CGCCACAAAAAGCAAGTTTAAAATAAACTATTGGCTTTGTAAATATATGTTTTTCAAATAAAGTGTCCGTACAAAGCATGCAATATTATCAGCTTGGCCATTTTTTGTTGACGAGTCGTGTCCTGGCGCCGTGGTCAGATTGCTGCCTTCACTGCCCCGACGATGTGGGACTAAAACCTTTCAGAGATATTGTTTATCCTGAAGTGTTGATCTGTTTGAAGGAAACACAAGTTAGAAGGTGAGTGTCCATCCATGTGAATCTTGGGTGTCGGCTACTCTCCACCCCAGAATGAATGGGCCTACCTCCTGGGTTTGGGTGTGGGCTGCCACATGTAGGGGGCAGGTACATGTCTTGGACCTGGGGGGTATAGAGTGTGCATCGGGATTATGAATGGAACGTGTCGTTATTGTTTGTCTTTCTGTGAGTGAGGGTGAGGGTGGGTCTGAGTGAGTGTCTGTGTATAAATGTCTGTGTCAGGCTGGGACTTGGATTGCCCCCTCTCTGATACATCTTAGGCTACTTGGTGTTGCACTCCTAACACGTGGTCCCCCGGGTGGGTGTCCCTTTGCCTGCGGGCGTGCTTGGGGCCCTCGCTGTCTGGGTTTGGGCGCTTGGGCGTGTGTCGGCGCGGCCTGGTGACTGCCTGGTGGGGCTCTGGTCCTCTGGTCCTGTCGGGTCTGGGCCTGAGGGGTGGGCGTCCCCGGTGCCCGGGCCTCGGTGGCCGGGCCTGGGGCTACGTCGGTGCAGCGGACTCTTGCAACGGGCTCCGGTGGGGGCCTGTGATTTTGTCACTGTTGGCCCCGGGGGTCATTGTGTGTAGTCGCTGGTGGGGCTCTTCCGGTTCTCCCCTTTGGTCGGATCTGGGGAGTTGGTGCGTGGCTCGTCCTGTTCGGGTGGCCCTGGGGACTCTGGGCTTGGGGTCCTTCTTGGGGTCTTGGGCTCTGATCCCCCCTTTGTCTGCCTCGGGCCTTGGGGGTATATTTGTGGAATTCTACTGCAAAGTCATGAATGTTATTATTCTTTATGCATGTGTTGCTGTGTTCTGTCATGTACATTGCAGGATTGCAGACGGAGGTTGGGTGTGTTTACCTTGTGCTTTTTTTGTGTGGATACCGTATTTTTCAGAGTATAGGTCGCACCATCCAATCATTGCCAAAGAATTGGAAAAATCCATATATAGGTCACACCTACGTCAAAATGTGGACCGTGTTTAGCTCTGCTGCAAATGTCTCTTCCACAGGAGCGCACAGCAAGGCTTTTAAGAAGATTAACACTTAAAAACAATTAATTGTTTGATAAAAAATTATAGCAAATATGTGTCTGAGCTGAACTTTTCTTTAATAAATGAATAATTTTAGCAGGATAAACACCTAAAAATATATATTTGTTAGCTGACATTATTGTAAGAGTGTGTCTCAGTTTAATTTTTGTTAATAAATGATTACAAATCAGCTTATTTTATAAAAAGCCATATATAGGTCGCACCTGAGTATAGGTCGCAGGCCATGAAAAAATGATAAAAAGGTGCGACCTATACTCTGAAAAATACGGTAATTATTGTATTTTGTTGTCTTACTTTCTGTCTTTCCTTTCTCTT
>JBBPBX010019335.1:0-15909 GCA_038048925.1 Garcialebias charrua
CCTTCCAAAGTTGCACGGTGCAGTTTGTATTTCATTCACTGAGTTTAAACCACTTGACTTCCAAAACAAACCACCTCTGAAAAATTTTCTAATTTGGCATATTGTGAGAAAACAATTACACATGCAGAATTTCACTTTCAAAGTTGAACATAGTTCATTGCATTAAAGGAGCTGTATGTAACTTTTCTAACAATATATTTTTAACATATTTCTTCACTCTGTCACTACCTCCTGACATACTGATTTTAGACAAGTAATCTGTGAAAAAAACTATTGTCCCCTAGCTTCTCTAAAAGCTATTCTAAAAAGCCACAGTGACCCACCGTTAACCAGCCAATAAAAACAGAGTGGTTAGATTTCACGCACCACTCTCACTTCAGGTTGACTCTAGAGGACCCCAAGATGTTGCTCACCAACTTTCAGCAACTTCTAATGTGGACTTTCAAAATAAAGCAACTCCAAAGTTGGACAGAGTTCATAGGAATAAACAAGAGTTGCTGACTTTATTGCTTGATAAGGGTTAGATTTCACGCACCACTCTCACTTCAGGTTGACTCTAGAGAACCCCAAGATGTTGCTCACCAACTTTGAGCAACTTCTGATTTGGACTTTCAAAATAAATCACCTCCAAAGTTGGACATTGTTCATTGTGATATACACAAGTTGCTCACTTAATTGCTGGACAACATTTCGATTTCACGCACCACGCTCACTTCAGGTTGACTCTAGAGAACCCCAAGATGTTGCTCACCAACTTTGAGCAACTTCTGATTTGGACTTTCAAAATAAATCACCTCCAAAGTTGGACATTGTTCATTGTGATATACACAAATTGCTGACTTAATTGCTGGACAACATTTCGATTTCACGCACCACGCTCACTTCAGGTTGACTCTAGAGAACCCCAAGATGTTGCTCACCAACTTTGAGCAACTTCTGATTTGGACTTTCAAAATAAATCACCTCCAAAGTTGGACATTGTTCATTGTGATATACACAAGTTGCTCACTTAATTGCTGGACAACATTTCGATTTCACGCACCACGCTCACTTCAGGTTGACTCTAGAGAACCCCAAGATGTTGCTCACCAACTTTGAGCAACTTCTGATTTGGACTTTCAAAATAAATCACCTCCAAAGTTGGACATTGTTCATTGTGATATACACAAGTTGCTCACTTAATTGCTGGACAACATTTCGATTTCACGCACCACGCTCACTTCAGGTTGACTCTAGAGAACCCCAAGATGTTGCTCACCAACTTTGAGCAACTTCTGATTTGGACTTTCAAAATAAATCACCTCCAAAGTTGGACATTGTTCATTGTGATATACACAAGTTGCTCACTTAATTGCTGGACAACATTTCGATTTCACGCACCACGCTCACTTCAGGTTGACTCTAGAGAACCCTAAGATGTTGCTCACCAACTTTGAGCAACTTCTGATTTGGACTTTCAAAATAAATCACCTCCAAAGTTGGACATTGTTCATTGTGATATACACAAATTGCTGACTTAATTGCTGGACAACATTTCGATTTCACGCACCACGCTCACTTCAGGTTGACTCTAGAGAACCCCAAGATGTTGCTCACCAACTTTGAGCAACTTCTGATTTGGACTTTCAAAATAAATCACCTCCAAAGTTGGACATTGTTCATTGTGATATACACAAGTTGCTCACTTAATTGCTGGACAACATTTCGATTTCACGCACCACGCTCACTTCAGGTTGACTCTAGAGAACCCCAAGATGTTGCTCACCAACTTTGAGCAACTTCTGATTTGGACTTTCAAAATAAATCACCTCCAAAGTTGGACATTGTTCATTTTGATATACACAAGTTGCTCACTTAATTGCTGGACAACATTTCGATTTCACGCACCACGCTCACTTCAGGTTGACTCTAGAGAACCCTAAGATGTTGCTCACCAACTTTGAGCAACTTCTGATTTGGACTTTCAAAATAAATCACCTCCAAAGTTGGACATTGTTCATTGTGATATACACAAATTGCTGACTTAATTGCTGGACAACATTTCGATTTCACGCACCACGCTCACTTCAGGTTGACTCTAGAGAACCCCAAGATGTTGCTCACCAACTTTGAGCAACTTCTGATTTGGACTTTCAAAATAAATCACCTCCAAAGTTGGACATTGTTCATTGTGATATACACAAATTGCTGACTTAATTGCTGGACAACATTTCGATTTCACGCACCACGCTCACTTCAGGTTGACTCTAGAGAACCCCAAGATGTTGCTCACCAACTTTGAGCAACTTCTGATTTGGACTTTCAAAATAAATCACCTCCAAAGTTGGACATTGTTCATTGTGATATACACAAATTGCTGACTTAATTGCTGGACAACATTTCGATTTCACGCACCACGCTCACTTCAGGTTGACTCTAGAGAACCCTAAGATGTTGCTCACCAACTTTGAGCAACTTCTGATTTGGACTTTCAAAATAAATCACCTCCAAAGTTGGACATTGTTCATTGTGATATACACAAATTGCTGACTTAATTGCTGGACAACATTTCGATTTCACGCACCACGCTCACTTCAGGTTGACTCTAGAGAACCCCAAGATGTTGCTCACCAACTTTGAGCAACTTCTGATTTGGACTTTCAAAATAAATCACCTCCAAAGTTGGACATTGTTCATTGTGATATACACAAGTTGCTCACTTAATTGCTGGACAACATTTCGATTTCACGCACCACGCTCACTTCAGGTTGACTCTAGAGAACCCCAAGATGTTGCTCACCAACTTTGAGCAACTTCTGATTTGGACTTTCAAAATAAATCACCTCCAAAGTTGGACATTGTTCATTGTGATATACACAAATGTATAAAAAAAAAGTAAATGTAAGCAGTAGTAAAACTATCTAAAGTAATTTTTATTAACCATGAAAACATTTCTACAAAAACTTATACCTGTATCAGTTTTCAAGTACAAGCAGTTCCAGTCATTTTCTCTGGCTTATTACAGGACTTCTCTGTAATCTGTCTCCATACAATTTACCTGAAAATAGCCAGTGAAGGTGCATAAACGAAGTTAATTACAACGGTCATTAAAAATAGAAATATTTTTTTGTGTTACTGTGATAAAAAAGTTACATTATTCAAAAAGAAGGGTACCAAGGCTCACAATATTGGAGCACTGAACGTTGGTTTCAAGCACACAATGGACAGTTCCAGTAGTTTGCTCTTGCTAGTTCCAGGACTTTGTCACTGAAACGTAGGCACTGCTCGTGGAACCATTTCTCACATGAGTCACACTGGATCTGAAGAAATAGATAGAAAACTCATTTAGTATGGTACAAAATAATGCGTTTAGTCCCATATTAACATTACATTTTCACATTCTTTTAACAATTCATTATCTTCTAGAAAAACAACCTAAAACAAGTACAGTAATTGCCAGTAAGGCTTTAACTTTCAAACTTTTGTTTGGTAGCAGTTGAGATTTGATGTTGTACCAGTACTTCGATACAAACTGTCGTTCCACCTCATATACCACTTGATGCGATTGACAATAAAGATACTCGAATCGTAAACTATTATCTACAGCATGCTATAAAATCCACCTGTATTACATTGAATAATTTACATTTGTTGTGACACTCAGTGGTGGATAAAGTACCGGTACTCAAACATTGTACATAAGTACAAGTACAAATAAACAGACAAAAATGTACTCTAGTCATAGTTGAAGTACCATATTCATCACTGCCTATAGTCATAATACTGTTTACATTCTCTGTTTACATTTATTAATACTGTTTACTTTTATTACTACTGCTTACATTTAATTACTACTGTTTACATTTACAGTACACTACTCTAATATCTACACCACTGCTGATACATATACAGTGTGCTCTGAACGGTCTTATTTAGGGATGCCCAATGTGCCTTACTGCATATGCCACTTTTTGCCTCTATAACAACATCAACTACTACCTCATACATATACTGTGCACATTAACTCATACGCTGCTTTGCCACTTTGCAAATGTCAATGCTAGAAACCTTTAGTTTATTTTAGTTATACTTTTTATACTCTTTTTTTATACTAGTATGCAAAAACTCAGGACAGTATTATGTTCATTAAATGTTTAATGTTTTAGTTTTAGTTTTAGAGTTGGTGTAAATTTTCATACTCTTATACCACTATGCAAAAACTCAGGACAGTGTTAGTTTTACTATTTTATGCTTATGTCTATTATTATATGTTTCAGTGTTTCAATGTTTAGATGTTTACTGTTGCACCGAGGGACTGAGAGAAACGCAATTTCGGTCCTGTGTATGTCCTGTACAGTACATATTGCAGATCTGACAATAAAGTTGACTTTGACTTTGACTTGACTTTGATATTAATATTTTTCCTTAAGTATTTTTAAAATTACTTGCTGTATGTATTACCTAATGCAATGGTCTCCAATATCATTAAGTGTGCCTACTGTAAGTCTATTTTCTGCAATACATTAATAGTTTTGTGTCATTTTAATGACCAATGCTGCAGATAATACATGTTTTTATTGTGTTTGCTCTGTGACACAGTTCACACTTGGACTTGTGATTCTTCAGAATTTCAGTGATGACATGCAGAGATAAATGTCATTAAGCGAAAATAATAAAGAGGAATGATTCTACCTTTGAAAGTTTTTATTTAACACAAAGTAAAACCAATGTGTCATTTTAACTGCAGTAAACACATTATCATTCAATGGACCAACTCCCCTCTCGACATCAGTTACTTTCAAACTAATGAGAAATCAAAAAGCTGTAACTTACTTACTGTAACACATTACAGTATAGAAATGTAGTGTAGTGGAAAGTACAGATACTTCATGTAAAATTTTGTTGAGTAAAAGCAAAAGTACCCACATTTAATTATCTTTAATTAAGGTACCGATATATGAAAAATCTACTTAAGTACACTAACAAAGTACTTGTACTTAAATACATCCCACCACTGGTGATACTACAATAAAAAAGCATACATACTACATCACCAAAACAAATGTACTCACCCAGGCAATCATTGGAGGCCCTGCACCAGGTGGTTTTGCAAGAGAACACACGGAGCAGTTGTTGCCCACATCAAACACTGTAAATCAAGGAAAATAAGTTACATCATAAAATAATGTTTATTTATCTGAGGAGTACAAGTAGACTGGAAAGCACCTTGCATGGTAGTCTGCCGCCACCGGTTTATGAATGTGTGTAGCATTCAATATATGTGTAGCACTTTGAGATTTTCAGTAATGAAAAGTGCGTTATAAATTGAATTAATTAATTATTATTATTATTATTACTGATTTGAAATATACTCCATCACTGAACTCTCTTCCTGAGCAAGCATGAAGGAAATAGAAAATGGACAGTACTTATGTAGCACTTTTCTCTTATCAATATAGAAACTGACATGATGTTTCAGTGGTAAAGAAAAACTCCCTCTTTTTTTTTTCTTTTTTTTTTTAAGTTAGGACAATGCATATTAATAAACACGACAGCAGTGCGCAGTAATGTAAATATGCCGGAGTTAGCACAATAGCTAGTTTTCATCCGTTGTCCTAAGGCAGGTAAGAACAAGAAACATCCCATAAAACAAAAGAGCAGATACAAATACAAACATCACATATATAGCACATAACACAACATGAAATTACAATAGAAATATGATGCCATAAGAAAATAGACAAAGTAATCTATACATGAGTGCACTTCTGGTTAGTTTTCAGCCAAAGTTTCAAAGAGTTTTTAAAACCAGTGTAGGTCCCACAGTTCCTGATGGAAACTGGCAGTGTGTTCCATGACTGCATGCCTCTGATGGACACCACCATTTGGCCAAATTTAGTCCTACACCTCTGTACATCACAATCTCCTCTGGTCAGTGCTCTTGTGTTTACTGTACTTGTTTTTTTACTTATAAAATATATTAAAGGAGGAGGAACAAGTCCACTTTTCATCTACCGTTCACTTATGCAATACCAATAGTAATTTTTTTTAGTCTTGGTTCATCTGTTTATCCTGGCTTTCTGATTGTTATACTCTTCTGAGTAAACTATGTTTATGCACAATCTTATTTCCCAATTATGCATATTTTTACAATTAGTTACAAAATAATAATATTTTGCATAACATACCTGACGCATTCAAGATTTGCTGAGCCAGTGCTTTCCTTTCGTTCACCATAGCTTCTTTTGAAGTGTTAAAATGGATGGCTGGAGTGTCAGGAAAAGCCTTAATCACTTCTCTGGCAATCTAAATAAGTGTAAAAGATGTAAACCATCATAACTTGTAATAAAAGTCAAATGTCACACAAACAAAACCAAACAAAAATGACTTATTAAACAAAGTGTTTCTAAGGAAGTTTATTAAACTTTAGAAATCATTTACCATTGCCACAATAACACCGCAGCTATTCCCATCCTTTTGATAGGGGTGGTCCATGACGCCTCCTTTCCATTCAATGTCCACCCATTTTGATTTTCCAAAACACGTTGTTCGTACTTCACTTTGTTTGCAGCATATGAAATTGTCAGTTGTACTTATTAGAAACAAGTAAACTGTACAAATGTATTATTGTAAAGACCTATAGTAAAACATTTTCTCAAACCAAACATTAATTAGTCATAACGTAATACAATCCTTCTCTTTTCCATCCAGTAATAAGTACTTACTTTAATTTTTTTGCAGCATCTTCTGAGTCACTCTCTTCTGAGTTACTTTTTGCAGGATCCACCAGAAATACTGTGTGGTTCACAGCATTTACGCACTACCAAAAACAAGACGGTTAATACATTTTTCATTGATAAGCCTACAACTTTATATGTAAACTTTTTTGCACGTTTTATGCCTACTAACCAGAAACTTCCAGTGAATTTTGTCGACATTGACAAATGAGACAATGCCATCATAATTGTCAAAATTTACCTGTACAAAGTATATGTAGACAAATGTTAGTGCAGAAATGAAAGTACAACTAAAAAAACTTGTTTTATTAAACCATTTACTTAAATATATTCCAGAACACATATCTAACTATAATTACAACAACAACATATTTAAAAAAACAACATTGCTTTGACTCTGTCCTTTGTCCTTGTGTGGATTTCTGTGATTTCATAAATTACAGTAAACTTCCATCCATCCATCCATTTTCTTCCGCTTATCCGGGGTCGGGTCGCGGGGGTAGCAGCCTAAGTAGGGAGGCCCAGACTTCCCTCTCCCCAGCCACTTGGAGCAGCTCCTCTGGGGGAATCCCAAGGCGTTCCCAGGCCAGCCGAGAAACATAGTCCCTCCAGCGTGTCCTGGGTCTTCCTCTGGGTCTCCTCCCGGTGGGACATGCCCGGAACACCTCACCAGGGAGGCGTCCAGGAGGCATCCTAACCAGATGCCCGAGCCACCTCAACTGGCTCCTCTCGATGTGGAGAAGCAGCGGCTCTACTCCGAGTCCCTCCCGGATGACTGAGCTTCTCACCCTATCTCTAAGGGAGAGTCCAGCCACCCTGCGGAGAAAACTCATTTCAGCCGCTTGTATCCGAGATCTTGTTCTTTCGGTCATAACCCAAAGCTCATGACCATAGATGAGGGTGGGAACGTACAGTAAACTTACGTTGGACAAACATTGTCTGATTAGTAGTGCTTTGTTTCCCCTAAGTATCGCTCCGGCCGTGTAGTAATTCAGGATGTAAAGTCTTTTGCACGTGTCCATCTTATTTGCCATTATATGAAACAGCCCTTCTATTACCTATGGTAAGAAATTATATATTTTTATTTTGTATATTGTATTTCATAAATAAGTAAATTATATCATTCTATTACCTCTCCACATAGCCAGTGGTGTGGTCGTAGTGTCCGCAGCTCAATGTGGCGGATGATAATTGTGTTTCCTTCTGTATGTGTTGGAATCACTGAAACAAGAATCTCTGTGTCTCTCTTCCACATTGACATCAATTGTTTCTGTAATAGTTAGGTACATGTTAACTGCAGACAGTACATACAGCTGAGCTGATCTTACAATTGCATGCGTTTACAGAATAACTCCTTTTTAAGGTAGTACTCACATGCACATCAGTCTCCATTGTCATTTTGGACTCAGCCTCATCTTCCACTCCTTCCTCTTCAAATGACATCTTCTCAGCTCTCTGGCTCTGGCTGTTGCTTTCCTACCATTCATGACAATATCTTGTACTTTAATTATTATTTCTATATAATTACCCAAATACAATATACCCAAATGCCTGCCAACCAAAACAAATGTAGATTTCAAATGTTCCAGTAGCTCAGTCATAGCACATCACCATCTTTTAATAGACTGATATTCATTCATGTTTGTGGTATGTAAAAATTTACAACTGTTATCAACATTTGAATAATTTCAATTACCGGTATATTAGAAATTATTGAAGATTTCACTTTCTTACGTTTAACGCGTCTCTACATACAGACATACCTTCTTTGTTTTATTCTTAAAAGGGAAAGATTTGGGTATTGATGACACATATCTTCCCTTCTTTGTCTGTTTTCGGTCCTTCCATTTCTCTCGACTCACTCGAAATAACTGCATAGACATGATGAAATGGATGTAACTTAACAATAAAGTTCAATCTTAGCTGGTAAGCAGAAAACTTTTAAAAGTCAGCAGCTCAGGAACATCAAGTGCCATTGATATAGACTTCAAACCTGCAAAATACAAAACATGATTTTGTCAATGTTCCTTCTCTTTAAAAAATCCCCTTATATGGAACTGTTTACGATCATCAATAAAAATGTCAACATATCTTACAGTTTTTAATTTCCAGGTGAAACAATGGCAGAAACAAAATCAAATATATATGAACACTGAGCAGCACGGGGATGGAGGAGAATGCATGTGTGCATATGTATATATATTTATAGACATTTCAAACATAAATAAACAAAGTACATTACTATTGGTAATCTGTAAAGTATGTCCAAACTTGTACAAAAAAATAAAATGTTTTACATTTGAAGTCTTACATAGTCAATGAAATGAAATGAAACTGGTATCGGGTCCTGTAGTATCGGAGCCCTTTTATGAGTACGAGTACGAGTAAACGCACATGGTATCGGACCGATACCCGATACTGGTATCGGTATCTGTGCATCCCTAACTGTAACCCTTGATCTTGCTGACAATAATCCAAACTGTGTACAGTCTTGTGATTTAAATAATACAGCGAAGCATTAACCTTTTCTTTGTGGTCTCTTTTTGAGTCCTGGTACTCTTTCAGTAGTGCTGTGTGTGTTCTCTGATAGTGGACAATGAAGTCATCGATTCTGTTGAGCCTGCCTGAAGTGAAACGAACATGTTTCAGGTCCCATTGGCTTTTTTCCATTATTCCCTGGGTTTTGTTGTCCACAGTGATGTTCTGCAAACGTACACATTACACAAAGCTTGTCAAAATATCATCGCTGAAATATATTAAACATAGGATATGTATATATATATATATATATATATATATATATATATATATATATATATATATATATATATATATATATTAAACAAGGATATATCAACAAATGCATTTGTTAAATTATCTATAAAACAAAATAGGTACTTGTCTTTTGGTGCTTTTAAGCAAGCTGTATTTTTTTGAGTAGTTCTGATATGGGAGTCCATTTCCATGTCGACCAAGGTCTCCTTCATTCAAAAACAATGTAATTGTAGTTATATGATGAATAAGTAATTAAATTATCATGTTATCAATGTGCATACGGTTTTTTGATATAAAACCAACCAAGCATTATCCCAGTCCACAGTCCAGCAAATGGGAGAAGGTATTTTGTGACGTGATTCATGAACCCTTTGCAGAAGTACAGATTTGGTTCACCATCTTCAACCAGGGGAGCCTTTTCCAATACTCGTTTGTAATGTTTTCCAAAGTTATTTTTTCCTTCTAATTCCTCCAATTCCTATTGAAAGTAACTTAACAGTTAGATCATTACCAACAGACAGATGTTACTTGTGTAGGACACATCACGGTTAAGGGAAATAACCTGCTAAAAATACTTAATTTTAGATTAGTCAATTGAGAAAAAAAAAGTACTATGAACAAAAAGTATTCATTTTTTTTAAGCTGTTTGTTGATGTGTTGCTTGCAAACATTTCTGTGCAATAATGTCACTTCCTCTTTGTAAAACTCGTGATTTACAGCAGGATAGTGATATGCACTCATCATTTTCAAATCATGTTTAGAAAAATAGTATATTTTACATGTAAGTTTTATTAAGTAGGAAAAAAGACAAACATAAGACATACTGTACCTTCAAGTCCTCATTCATACTGCTCTCCTGAACAGTTTCATCTGTGAGATGTCCAATTTGCAATAACTTTGACTGCAGGTTGTCAAAATGTTTTTCAACATTTACATCAGTTGAGGGACTGGAGAATACAACAGCCGCACTCTGGACCATGTCATCTAGGTCTTTGAGTGACTTTGCAGTGGAGAACAGACCAATAACGTGCATAGCCAGGCGATAATGCTGAGATGCACTGCAGGTTGCAAAAGATCAAAGAGTCTGGTACTATACGTTCGCCCCAGCAACCGGGAAAGGAGGGTCCGAGACCGGAACTCTCGCCCGCAAACTGATGCCCAGGTGGACTGGACCTCATCTGATAACAGACAAAGTGTCCTCAGTCGTCTACGAAATCAAAATCAGCAAAGGCCGCAAAGAGCCAATTGCTAAATGGGTACATCGAAATCAGATCAAACCTTACAAGGCGTTCAATGAATCCACAAAAGACAAAGATCTCACAAACTCACCGACTTCATGGGATAATAAGGTCGTACAAACACAAGTTAGTAAATAAACTAATCAGGTTTAAACTACCATATTTCCCACCCTATAAGTCGCATTGTCCAATTTGAACTTAGAAACGCTAAGCCTAAAACCCACAACAAAAACTAACCTTAACAACCGTTTAAATCCACGAGATTTAATTTGACCTCGGTCATAAAGTTGAGACCTGTTTTCTTGTGTGTTGCACTTTGGAATCTGACGACAAGAGTGTGTCGAAGCAGTGAAACGTTGTTTCCTTGTTGTTTAGTCATTACTGTTGTCATTAGTTGAGATATTGTTTTGGTTCTGAACACTCCCAGCCAAAAAGGTTTTGTATTAACATTGGTTAATGAATGATATGGATTTAACTATGCCAACATGCAGTTCGTTTTGTTAAATCTCAATCGTCGAAGAGTCAATGTAGTTTAAAGCTACTCAAGGTACCATAAACTACACTGGTCTCACAATTTCTAAATTGAACCGATTCGATCGTTTCTATTCTAGATTATCTATTCATTTTGATGAGTCTCGCCATAGACTTCAAAATTTATTAGGAATACCAAATCCTACGTCGTTCGTCTAAAAGACAACAGACATTTAGATCAAACTATATTTCATTTTTCTATTTTAGTTTAACCTAAACTAAGTAATGAATGGAGGAATAGTTTGGAATTAGAGGCCTTCGTTACAGAAGCCCTCCAAAATTTTATAGGTATAGATCCCTATATCTAATTTTACAGAATTGATCCACCCCTTAATTGGTAATTGTAGCTGATCTAAACCATGATAGCTTACATACCAGGTGCATATAGGTAAGGCTTAATGTAAAATCCCAATCATAAGCCCACCTAAAAACCACATAATTGCATGACACATAGAACCAGAGTGGCACTGACTGGAAGCCAACCAGCCAACAACCTTCGATGTGGGGACCTGCAGCTCCAACGCTTGGTCTTCAACCTTCATCCAAGGGTCGCCTCCTCTGCGTCAATCGAGGGATCCCCTCTACATGCTGATTATAAAAACAATTGTTGCTGATGAAATCACCAACTCTAATCGTTGTGGAATTACCGCTGTGGATTATAAGACTTTGTTTTCCAAGGGATCACAGACTTTGTTTTCCAAGAGTTAACAGACTCAGTTTTCCAAAGGATTAAAAGCTTACCGCAATGGGATTACCTACGAACAGTATGGAAGTTCCAAAAACTTTATGGGATTATAATTTTTTATTTTTCTTCTTCCACTTGCTGGATTACTTCAAGATCAGAGACAGTTCAAGGTTTCCTTTTGTGTTGGACCCCATCCTCAAGGACTGGCGTTGGCTTCCAAAAGGGGGGAGATGTAGTGGACCTACCCAGGGTCAAACTAAGGTTTTGATCTGTCCAGTGATGACCTTTACTGACCTCTCAGTAAAACAAGACATTTACTACAAATTATTCCATTAGTTGTAATCTGAGAACATAGTCACCAAAAGAGACTATTTCTATCTTTGATTTTATTCTAATGTAATCAAAAGAATGACTTTTGTCATTTTCATGATATATGTCATATGCTATGTTATTCTTTAAATGTGAAGCATGACTGTGTTACTTGATCAAATGAAAGGGTGTCAAAGTTCGGATAAAAGGTCAAACTGACTTACACAGAAATTGTTTTTGTTGAGTTTCAGCTAAAACTCTCATCTAGCGTCTGAAAGTCTCTTCAGTGGGACACTTTTCCTAAACAATTTCACTCTGCTCCGAATTTCACCTTGAATCGTGATAACAAGTGAACTGCTCGACTGGTTCTGCGGGACCAATCGAAAAGTGACAACTCCTCTCATCTCAGATCTTCCACTAAGGGTCTAAGTTTTCAGGAAACAGTGAGTTCCTGTGAGGAAGGAGAGATGTGAACTTGCTCTTCAAGCTGTGGGACATTTGGTCAAAAGCTAAGGGCCTTCGTCCTCCAGTAAAGGCTGATAACATGCTTGTTATTGGTCCACTTAGAACCGAGCGTACCAGCTCAGAACTTGAATTAAATTCCTTTCTGGAATAAGTTATCTTGAAGTCAACCAGTAGCTGACATATTTTCTGATGATCGACGCGGATCCCAGGAGACGTTGAAACGTAAACGAGAACCGGCTCGGACGTGCTGGACCTGCAACGATTCTGTACGCCTGAAAGGCTGGTGTCATCTCTTTATCAGACTCGTCGTCAAAGGTAAAGAGCTGTTTACAAACGTACCTGGATTTCAGCAGAAATCTGATGGGAAGTGTCACTTCTGGTAACATGCTCAAGACAATTTCCTTTAAACTATCTCTCCTCCTATTTCCTTATCCCTCTCAATCTATCTGGTAACAATTTTTAAGCTAAGACTGAGCCACAGACTAAGTATAATGACATCCTGTATTTATGTCTGTTGTTACAATTTAAATGTGCTGACGTATTAAATTGAAAGAAAGTGAAATCATGTCAATCAAGTGTAATGGTGTTAATTTAGTTGATTTATTCTAAATAAATGGTAGTGCCTTTGGCATACCAACTAAGTTAACGTGTCTATGGCTTCTGTTTTACTTATCCATCATAAAGATCACAGAAATATTGGGTTAACGGAAAAAGAAAATAATCCGTGAAATTACTATTCAATCTGAATAAGTAAATTAATTAAGGTAAAGAGGTCAGTAGTAATATTGACCTCCCTAAAATCCTTTACATCTGGGTGGCACCGTATGTGTTTAAAGACACAATCTGGTGGCTCCCTCATGTTTCCTTCACTTGACTTTTGGCAAAAAAACAAAATAAAAGTCCAGTTTAGCGATGAAGAAGGGGAATTTAATTCATTTGTGTACCATACAAAATAGTCCGGCGCCGGGCAATTTATGGTGAGATAACACGCATCGTGTACGCGGTCGTAAAATTTGAGCTTTGCACGTTCGTGCCCTTCGGGGCTACGCTTGTGCCTCTGTGTACGTACGGCGTAGTTTGGCATTAAATTAAAGTAATTAGACTGGATGTTGACTGGGCTATAGGAATCGAGTTTAGCTGCAGGGATAAAAAGTTCATTATATTGAATACAGTATATATACACCTTATGAAAGTCCAGAGAATGAAGATGAATATCTTAATAGGCTGGCATATATTGTGTCATTTATTCAAGACAATCCATCCACATCCACTCAGCCTGTACGCTGAGCTCTGTCAGCGGCTTTTGGCCAATGGGGGCTTATGTTCGCCGATACTTTGAGGCATGTAAACCCAGAGCTGACAGGGACAATGTTGCACTCGGGTCAGGGGGCGAGGCTGAGCTGTAGCGCCCTGTACCTGTGATTACACCTGATGCTTCAGGAGAGCAGCCGTGGCCTAGCACGGAACAAACTGCCACAGCATAAATGAGCATTAATGTTGTGTCATATAATGTACGTGGGCTACGCGTTGGTCAAACAGAGGCGGATAAATCACGTCGTCTTGTGGTGGATGAACTTCTGAAAAAATGTGATGTTTTGTGTGTTCAAGAGACTTTTTTATCTAAACAGGACCTGGACAGACTCAACTCCCTGCATGAAGACTTTTACGGTGCAGGTGAATCTACCACTGACTTTAGCACTAAGTTCACTAACTTAGTGCTAAAGGCAGAATTTCTGGGGGCGTGGCAGTGTTGTGGCATAAAAGGTATGATCAGCTGATTAAAGTAATTAGACTGGATGTTGACTGGGCTATAGGAATCGAGTTTAGCTGCAGGGATAAAAAGTTCATTATATTGAATACAGTATATATACACCTTATGAAAGTCCAGAGAATGAAGATGAATATCTTAATAGGCTGGCATATATTGTGTCATTTATTCAAGACAATCCATCCACTTGTTTTTTTTTTATTGTGGGGGATATGAATGCTGACGTGACAGATTGTAAGTCATTATTTGCCAATCACTTAAAGCAGTTTTGTTCCAACAATAACTTGATCCTCTCCAGTGAAGTGCTCTTGCCTGTAGTCAGAGTCAGAGTACTTTTATCAACATTGCATAAGTTTTCAACAGTACAGCGTGAATATGTACGCACAGTCATCCGGAAGGGGAGGTGAGTGTGTGAAGCTGCTGCCTATTCAGACCACATGAGACATCATATCACATTATGTTCTTCAGCGCGGCCTCTCTCATCTGTATCGGGATGAAGGTCAAAGGTGTGAAAAAACAAGGAAAGGACCATGAGGGTCACAGCATTGGTATTAAAAAAATATATATCACATTTTGTCTGCCAAGACACCACATGAGACAGTAAAAACTATACCAGAAGCACATTTAAGACAGTTACATGTTGCATTTTGAGACTGAGGCAGGGAGATTTCTGTCCATGAGACATTCCAGATAGCAACAGTCTGAGATGTAACCAGCCGGCCTCCGATAACGCTCATAGAAAAGTTCTCCGGGGGGGGGGGGGGTAGCGGACAAGACAAGAGGAGCAGCTGTTTGTCCTCAGTAAAACACGTCTCAGGAGAAATTAGATATCCAGCCTTTTCCAAGGCTGTTTCCAAGGGAGTCAGATAAGAATGACAAATATTTTCACTTCAGGCTCACATTGTAATTTCTGCAACCTTGAGTCTGTAAGGGTGACTCTGGTCCAAATATGATCCAATTGGGAACTTTTTTCCACTGATCCAAGCTCTGACCTCAGATGTTGACCAGTACAGCGTCCAGAGTCCCAATCCGAGTGGGTGATCTGTTCACCTTCCGGATAAGCTCGCAAACAGCTGATTTCTCGAGGTCACCGCGCAGAGCAGACGTCGGGTGCTCCAGGCATTAAGTCCTGTTGAAGTCTCCCTCATTTTATATAGGCCAGTGCTCTACAAAATGCCAAAAAGCAAAGCGTTGCCATCGTAATCCAATATAATCCAGATTCTTCACCTCCTCCACAGAGCATAGCACAGAGAGCGAGACGTACGCCATCCAACACGTCACTCTGCGAGGATGGACCGGCTCCCACCTTGCCTTGCCTTCTGTTGAAATCTTGTTCGTAGAATCGAATGCCCATACCTCCAATCCATCTTAATTTGCGTTCGAGGTGCTTTTCTGAGGAGCTGCAGGCAGCAGCAGGGGGGG
>JBBPBX010019335.1:22921-34511 GCA_038048925.1 Garcialebias charrua
GACAGGACGGCCTCCAGAAACCATCTTGGCTCCAGCAAACTGGTTGGTCTACTTAAGGTGTTTACTGCTTGGTGGGGAAACAGTTTGCTGGAACTCCTCTGACTGATGATGCCCTCCGGATGGACGTCAAAATGTTTCTATAATTTAAAAAAAGAAACTGTCCAGATGACCCGACTGAGAATTATTGGATAACACACTTATTTTATCTATTTGGCTCTAACTAGATTAACTGTGCCCAAAAATGTAGGAACCCCCCCACCCCCTAAAATCAGATTTAAAATATAAAGTTAACATGTTTGTGTTCAGTGTTGTAGGTCTCAACTTCGACTTCCTGGCTCTGAACCTGACAGGGTTCATAGCTTATAGTGTCTTCAACGTCGGGCTGTTCTGGATCCCGTACATTAAGGTAACTCGGTCCTCTAAAGAAAAACGATCCTCTCAGTCTGATTCTGATTGAAAAAAATAAAGCTCAGGTATTGTTAGAGAATGTGTATCGCCTGATACATTTCGTACCAGAGTTTAAAACCAAGGTTCAAGGATTCAAGGTTCTTTATTTGTCATTCGCTTCGCACCCCGTGTTGTACATGTGGTGGAACGAAATTATGTAAACAGGGTCCCAGTTACATCCAACAATATAATGCAAAAGAAAAACGGTAATAAGATCTAAGATATGAACTAAGATCCCTCATGTTGACAAATGAAAGCATTATAATCCTTTTTGGTCAAACCTGTGAAATAATGTTTAATTGTGATGAGCATGTGCTGACTCTAAGCTACTACCACACCAGACTTTAGCTCACTATCTGTGAAATTCAGCAGTTTTTTTGATTTGTAAGGCCAGTTTTCTGTGACAGCCAAGCTGAATTGGGTCGGTGTTAAAAGTTATCAGCTGTCGACTTCCAATCAAAGATTCATTAAAAGTTTCTTTAAAATGTGTCCACTGATTCACAAGTTTTTTTTGTGCTAACAGAGATAGTTGACTCAAAACTTTATAGTAAAAATTCACTTGTTGAGGATCAGCCTTAGCTACTAGCATGACCATCTCTGTTTTTATTTTTGTTTTTTTGACATTTATTTAACCAGGTTACCGGTAGTTAGCTGAGAACAAATTCTCATTTTCACTGATGACCACGAGGCAGCAAGTACAGAAGGATAATATATAAACATCTGACATCCAAACGTCAAATCGAACAGACCATGGCTGTGTTTAACAATAAAAGCGCTAGAACAGGTCCATGGTACAATAATGTAACAATAGAACGTGTAAAGGAGATTGCTAAAAGCATGTGCAACGGTCAAGAAATGATGTCCTCCCTAAGCTGTTAAAGCAGCACACAGGAAAAAAGAAGTGAGTTATAGAGCTTGTTACATTGTTGATGTACCGGTATATGGTAAAAAGAGTTGGACTGAGTATGGTACCTTGGGGAACACCTTTGCTGATGGGTAGCAGGTCTGACAGGTGACCCTCCATCCTCACCGATTGCGTGCACCCGGAACAGTAGCTTTTATACCAATGACAGACCAATGTTGTTTCATAAATATGGCATTAACGTTAGCAGGCAACTTGCATTTCTTCTTTCCTTGAATTCAGTCTGTTTATTCAATGACACCGTCACATTCTTGTGTTCTCAGGAGGAGTTTCTGCAGAAGAGTCCAAATGGGATTAATCCAGTCAGTGCTAATGATGTTTTCTTCAGCCTCCATGCTCTTCTGTTCTGTATCATCTATGTCATTCAGGCTGCTGCATACGAGGTCTGAACCTTAACAAGTACATATTTAAAAACATCAACTTTCATACCAATATGATAATTCATCAAATGATCTTGTGTTCTCTCTCCTGTCCAGAGGGATGGTCAGAAGGTCTCGTGGACTGCCAGGTTCTTGTTGCTGATAGGATGGACTTTTGCTTTGGTCACTTTGTTTCTTGCTGTAGCCAAACAAATCACCTGGTTGGATTATCTCTACTACTTCTCCTACATTAAACTCGCAGTCACGCTGATCAAATATGTCCCACAGGTAAGATTAACAGAGGGACCCCCCCATACCTCAGATAATTCTCATCGCTTCACGATCAAAAATAACATCTACACCAAAGCATATAATTTTAGACTCAACGAGTAGTTGTATTTTATATCTTGTGTGCAAACTCCGGCTCAACCTTTAACGTTAGACACAACTTGCATATAATAAACACATTGTAAATGAATGTGTACAGGAAGAGGATGAGGCTGAAGCATTTCCATCCTTATACATGAATACAACTCCAGCTCCCTCTGAAATGTCCCTTTTCTTACAAATTCCAGTCCAAACCACAGGCAGTGCACAGCCCCCCAACTTCAGGCACACTTAACAGGACTGCCTTTTGAAACTTCAAGCAGCTATGGGATCAGTTGCCATCTTGGACCTTCAGATCCTCTCAGCCTCTCAATGCTCCGCACCGTACCTTTTGGGTTATGTTGGATTTTTTGCGTCTGCACTGCCTTGCTCTTTAAAATCCTCTCATGAAGCTGCATAGATGTGGATGTGCTGCAGTTCATCACATCTCTGGGGTGTACAATAATTGTTTTCACATCATCAATGGTTTCCAGCGACCCCCCCCCCCCCAAAGGTTGTCATCGTACCAATATCTCTAGCTAGCTATAAAGTTGGTGTGGAGCTGTTTACATTGATTGTTTCATTACTGATGCATTTGAAGTTTTGTGTTGAAATACACCTTGCAAAGTTATTGTGTGTACACACCCTTTGTGGGAACCCCCCACACTTCCTGCTTTCTGACATCGAAATCCCCATCTGAGACGGTGGATCAGTGATGGCTGTCTCAAAGCCTCTAGGTGCTGAGCTGTGGACCTGTGAGACGATCTGCAGCAGAGATCCTGTCGTATGCTTCTTTGTCCCGTGCCGCGGAGCGAAGTGGGGAAGTTTGTCGGTGTTATGAGCACGAGGTATCAACTTCCATTTTGGTGTATTGCTGCATCTAGGTTTGAAAAAGATCTCCATCGAAAATTGTTGCCACATCAAAATCCAAGATGGCCACCACCATAATTTGAGGAAACAATATTTTCTATTTTTTTCTATTGTTTAAAAGTAAAGCTTCCTCAAATGATTGGGTTGGCTGAAGATTATTCAATGGGTGGCCAAGGCCACCACTGGACACCCCCTGGCTCCACCACTACACCTGGTGGTGGATAAAATGTCTCCCTCCTCTCTCCAGTCTCTGCGCTGCCTCAGACAAGTAAAAAACAAAACCTTCCTCTGTTCTCGACGAATTGAAAAAGACTTCTGGACAGAAGTCGAAACGTTTTCTGCAACAAATAAAGTCCAGTTGATCCTGTATTGAACGCCTTTTTTGATTTCATCATGTCCTGGACGACTGAGAATCTTCACCAGCATCTTCCTCTGTTCTCCACAGTGTAACTCCTGCCCTCCTGAATATCTTCTTTTTTTTTATATATATATACAGTATATTTTTTGCATTTTCGGGCACTAGTGGCCTTTATTGGAGAGGGAGAGGGCGAAACGGGTATAGAGGGGGGAGACACCACAGAAATGAGCTCATCGGGTCTGGGACGCGAACCCGCGACGCCTGTGGAGAGGCTCAGCCTCCAGCATATGTGCTGCCCGCTTTATCCACTGCACCAAAGCAGCGGCACGCCCTCCTGAATATCTTAACAAAAACATTTAGGTTTACTTCATTCTCTGTTCAACTCCAGTCCAGAAAAACACATCTTCAAAACTATAAACACTACTCAGACCCCTCAGTGAAGGCGGACGTTGGCGTACTGCTCGTTTCTGTTGTTTCCATATGCGCTTTCGAACGGGTTTTTGTAAGTTCAGGTTCTGATTCATGACTTTTTCTCTGGGAATATTTCTTTCCCTCATCTTCACATCAGTTTTGTCTTTATTGTGTAATTTCCATTAGACATGCAGAGGTTTCATCTTGTAAGCAAGTGGTGTCCTTAACTGTGATGTTGATTGTTTTCTGTGTGTGGGTGTGTGTGTGTGTGTGTGCAGGCGTACATGAACTACAGAAGACGGAGCACTGATGGTTGGAGCATTGGGAACGTCCTGTTAGACTTTACAGGTGGAGTCTTCAGTATCTTACAGATGATCATACAGTCCTACAACAACGGTAATTATACTTCTTATATGTACTTTTTACCATACCATTTTATTTATAGAGCACTTTAAACAGCGACAAGGCCAACCAAAGTGCTGTACAAACAAACAAACAACAGGCAACACACAACAATGAAGTACAGAACAATAGACATAAGAACATCGCAAATCATAAATAAAACAACCCAAACGGTCAGCTGGTGTTGAAAGCAACAGAATAGTAATGGGTCTTTTTATTCTCAAATGGCTTTAATTTGACCATCTTTGGGATTAAAATATACAGTTTTTCTTTTGTTTCTTGGAGTTGTCACAGAAATGAAAATTATAATTTGGTACAAAACTATAATTTTTCTCTGTAAATCAGTTTTTCTTCTCAACGTTTATTTTGGTTCACTTTGTGAATCCATTCATACGTTTAGCTCCAAAGAATAAAAGTGACATTTAAGTTCCTTTAGACTTTGGTGTGAATTCTGAGTCAGCATTTGTGTGGACCGTGTGCTGAGTCATTAGTCCCGTACGCACTCAGAAAATAGTTTCTTTTATTTATCATTCAAAAAACTTTCAATACAAAAACAACTGGACTTTATTTGGAACAGAAGACGTTTCGCTCTTCATCCGAGGAGCTTTTTCAATTAAATTATTTATCATGCGTAATGTGAAAAAGAGCGTCCAAACAAATTCAAGCATTAGTGAACATAAAACAGACGTGATGCGCCACAGCTGTGATAAAACGACCAAATGTAATTTATTTACAGAAAAAAGGTTAGTTCTTTATAATGAAATGTCTCGGGTACATAAACTGGCATTTGAAGAGTTAAAACCCTGAAAGTGTTTGGTGGTTTTGAGCAAGTCAGAAATAAATATTGACATATGAGAATTGTACTGCAGATTTTGAGTACATTTTTACAATGAAGCAGCTCAAAATACATCAAGACGTGTGTGAGAGGACAAGACGTGTGTGTGAGAGGACAAGACGTGTGTGTGAGAGGACAAGACTGTGTGAGAGGACAAGACGTGTGTGAGAGGACAAGACGTGTGTGAGAGGACAAGACTGTGTGAGAGGACAAGACGTGTGTGAGAGGACAAGACGTGTGTGAGAGGACAAGACGTGTGTGAGAGGACAAGACGTGTGTGTGTGAGAGGACAAGACGTGTGTGAGAGGACAAGACGTGTGTGAGAGGACAAGACGTGTGTGAGAGGACAAGACGTGTGTGAGAGGACAAGACGTGTGTGAGAGGACAAGACGTGTGTGAGAGGACAAGACGTGTGTGTGAGAGGACAAGACGTGTGTGTGAGAGGACAAGACGTGTGTGTGAGAGGACAAGACGTGTGTGAGAGGACAAGACGTGTGTGAGAGGACAAGACGTGTGTGAGAGGACAAGACTGTGTGAGAGGACAAGACGTGTGTGAGAGGACAAGACGTGTGTGAGAGGACAAGACGTGTGTGTGAGAGGACAAGACGTGTCGTGTGTGAGAGGACAAGACGTGTGTGTGAGAGGACAAGACGTGTGTGAGAGGACAAGACGTGTGTGAGAGGACAAGACGTGTGTGAGAGGACAAGACGTGTGTGAGAGGACAAGACGTGTGTGAGAGGACAAGACGTGTGTGTGAGAGGACAAGACGTGTGTGTGAGAGGACAAGACTGTGTGAGAGGACAAGACGTGTGTGTGAGAGGACAAGACGTGTGTGTGAGAGGACAAGACGTGTGTGTGAGAGGACAAGACGTGTGTGTGAGAGGACAAGACGTGTGTGAGAGGACAAGACGTGGGAATTCAAAAGTTTTATGAAAAAGAAGCAGTCCTTAATAAAAATTGCATGCCACGAGCCGTAACACTTCCTGCTGACGTGTGTCTCCTCAGATGAGTGGCAGCTGGTGTTCGGTGATCCCACCAAGTTCGGGCTGGGCCTGTTCTCGGTGCTGTTCGACATCGTCTTCATCACTCAGCACTACTGTCTGTACCGACAGCCGAGACGGTACGAAGCCGTCCCAGAACAAGACGACTGACTCGAAGAGCCAGACCCTCCTGAGCAGAGCTGCCGAACCCAAGACCTGCTGTTGGTCATCAGAACCTTCCAGAACCAGCGGCTCGGACCTCCACGCTCCTGTTTCTGAACCGCCTCAGGGAGGTCACCCATCTCTGCTCTGAGAACTGTTTACTGAGAACATAAAGTAATACTTTAAGCTATATTTTATTATTTAACACGTAATCACACTTTAGAGATTATTTTTGTCGTTTAATTTTTGATAGCTGCTATTGAATTTGATTAAAAATGCTGAGTAATCTTTAATAAAGATGATTTGATACATTATTAAATCTCTTATTATGCTCGTCATGTGTGCGTTCATTAAAATCCATCCAAAGAATCACAAGATATTTTGCTAACAGAGTTGTCTCTAAACAGAAATCGTGCACAATCTCAAAATATGCACTGAGGATGAGTGTCAGCTACTACCACACCAAGTTTTAGGTGAAAGTCTGTAAACATGACTTAGGAGAGGTTTGATGTTTTTTAAGGTCCGCTGATTGTGGCGGCCATCTTAGATTTTGCTGACTCCAAAAATTATTTCTGTTCATATAAGTCCCGACAGCAGTCGTTTCAGGGGACTACAAACATTCACATAGCCTACATTAAAAAGACGATTAGTAAATCAGTTGTAGATGTACGTGCAATGATCGCTTTCTGATGGTTCTATTAAAATTCCTTTCTGTGACTCGTGAGTAGAAACGTTGCTAGAAGAAATTAAAACCTGTAGAAATGTCTGATGGATAAATAAAGAAACACAAGGCTTTATATGCATATAATATTTTCCTATACTGTATCAAAACAGATCACCCCCCCAAGAACAATCCCCGTCTGGATATAAAACAAAAAATAAAACGTGTAAATCACTTCCTTGTAAGGAAAAATAAGCTTCTAAATGATGATCCATGTTAAAAAAAAAGACTGCTTAGTAGGGCATTCCTTTGAGAAATGTACAGTATATCACCCATGTATCTGGTTGATGTTCACATCTGGCTTCTTCTTTGATAGAGCTTTAAGCAACATCTGTGGATGAACTGTGTTTAGACAATGATCTGTGGAAGTGTTGCTGAGCCCTGAACAGAACCTGACCTGGTTTTAAATCAGTGGCCCCTGAGGGCCCCGACAATCACAACCGTTCAATACCAAGCACTTTCAACTGAAGAACCTCCATCTATCCACTCGTTTACTGAAACCAACTTCAGAAACTGTCACACGTGGATAGTGTGAAGGTCGGGGCTGTAGTTCATGGACTCTTGAAATTCTCTACCAGAAACTCCTGAAGGAGAACGTCCGTCATTTTTTTTTGTCACCCAGGTTCTGCAGCAGCACGATGAAGTACAGCAGCAACGATCCTCCAGGCTCATCGCCTTCGTCACCCAGATTGATACGATTATTGTTCTATTCATACCAACTATTTTTCTGGGGGAGCTCATTACCTGCAGAAAGCAGCCAATCTTGTTAGATGGTTTTGAATATCAATTTGAACATTTTATTACCTTGACAGTAAACTAATACACAATTTATTAAAGATTAGGTGGCATGGTGGGTCAGCTGGTAGAGCCGCTGCCTCTCAGCGAGAAGGTCGCCGGATCAAATCCTGGCCTGGGACCCTTCTGGGTGGAGTTAGCATGTTCTTTCCATGCATGCGTGGGGTTTCTCAGGGTACTCCAGTTCCCCCCACAGATCAAAACCATGCATGTTACGGTAGTCTGATTGGTAACTAAATTGTTCCTAGGTGTGAGAGTGAATGAATGTTTTCTAGGTATCCCTGTGATGGACTAGAGATCTGTCCAGGGTGTCCCCTGCCTCCCTCTCAGTAACTGCTGGACATGGGCACCCGTGACCCGAAAAGGAAGAAGTGGGTACATACTTAGGTGCCTTTGCAAGCTTTTTCTTTAAAAATTTAACTGATGTTACTAACTTATAAACCAGCCACTAGGGAGCACAAGCCAGTGCATCTCTTGTGCCGGTCCCAAGCCCGAGTAAATGGTGAGGGTTGTGTCAGGAAGGGCTTCTGATATAACACTTTTGCCAAAACCATAATGCGAGTTCATCTTGACAGTGTGAGGTGGAGGAGGATGACTCGCTGTGGTGACCCCTGAAGAGGGAAAAGCCGAAAAAAGTTTTTTTTTTAACATTTTTAGGCTGGCCTTTATTGTAGAGAGGGAGAGGGCGAAATGGGTAGAGAGAAGGGAGAGACACTGCAGAAAGAAGCTCGTCGGGTCTGGGACGCAAACCCGCGACGCCTGCAGAGAGGCTCGCCTCAATATGTGCCGCGCGCTTATCCCCCACACCAAAGCGGCGGCACCGAAAGAAGTTTATATCTAACTTAGGCGTGGAGCAAAACTCGTCTACGGTGGAGTACCACCACCTCTATCTAAGTATAATGGCATGCACTGTATATATGTGTGTATCTTTTTTCACAGTAAATTTACACTTTTCAGTCCATTTGTCTGCCTCTCATCAAGTCGGCAGTCAGGGAATGACAGACCCATGTGGTTATCATGGTGACCACACTGAAAAACTGACAGCACCTTTATTAGTGTGAAAACCATTCACATTACATTTTCATTTTGAAATATATTTACAATATTCAGTATTTGAAATATTTAGTGTTGTCAGCCATGTTTTTCTCATTGAAAATGAAGAGATCTCTTCACACCCTTCAAGCAGTTTACAACCTTTACTGCTCATTTCAGCTTCTGCCCTCCTGGTTCAGCTATTTTCAGCTTCGTCCGTCTCTTCTTTTGGCTGTTTCTGCTCCTTACAGATTCTGTTTGCCAATTTCAGCTGGTTTTGGGTTTCTTCCAGCCCTAAAGCTGTTAGTGTCTATCTGATCATTTTTTCTTTTTGCTATTCTCAACTTTTTGCTGCATTTCAGCTACTTCCCTACTAATTTGAGTTTTTTTTGCTCTTTTCAGCTACTTTTTTTTGTCCATCTCAACTTGTGCTCTTTCAGCCTTTTTCTGCTAATTTCAGATTTTTCCCCCACTCTTTTCAGTTTCCTTATGCTTCGTCTTACATCGGCTTTAAACATATTGAGCTAAAATTTGGTGTGGTAGCAGCCGAGAGTGACCCCCAATATATACTGAAGGCTAATTAAAAATTCAAGAGCCGAAGCTAATTCAGTCAGTCAGTGGAACAACATTTTTTGTCTGAGCATCAACTCTTTTTAACCCTGTATTGTTGGAATGTCAAACTGCACAGCTTCAGCATCATGGGGTCAAAGGTCACCCATTTAAATAGCTCTACATTGATAACCCTTGAAGACAGACATTACCAGTAGTTGTCTTATGCTTATTTTAGCCGTTTGTTTTTTCAGCTCGCTCTCTGCTCATTTCTTTGTTCTGCCCATTATTGTTCAGCTGTCTTCAGCAGAATCACCCACATCCTCTAGTTACATTAACATCTTGAGTCAAATATGGATCTGTAAGATCTTTGATGCATGTTTAATGAGTTAGACCAGGTGTTACAGTTTTACTCATCATGGACCTCATTCTGGTTTCGTTCTCAGAAACGGACAAGAACAGAAAGTGATGTCAAGATGTTTTTATAAACAAAGCTCAAATGGTTCCCTTTGCACAGCAGCAGAAAGTACAGAAAACCATTAAACAGGAAGTAACTGAGTTTGAGGAAGTCGTCAGTTTTTTCACCTTCAGCTTGCCAGAAGCACGAGCCCCACAAACTAAACATCACGTTACAGAAGAGTTTAATATCGTCACCATTTGATCTGATTATTCCTCAGAGTTCAGTCATTCACAGACTGAAGACTTTCAGACCGTATCAGTTTGTTAAAGTGGAACGGTCCTGATTTAACAAAATAAAAGCAGCAGTTTATCTTGGTCTTTTCAGTTTAAAGTGAACATTTCAGTCCAACACCACAGATTTTGCTAGGAACCAAACCAAAGTATCATCATAAAGGAGGGAAGAACCCAGTAAAAAGTAAAATAAAATAAAATAAATATGGCTAATGAAATGAAGATCTACACCTGTCCCTCATTAGTCTCTGTTTTGAAGGAATGCTTTAAATACACGTTCTTCTTGTTGTTGTTTTGTTCCTGTGCAGCAGCCGTCGGCCTGGCCCGGCTCAGCGCGGCTCAGTTCTGTCAGGTGCTGTTGATGATGATGAGAGCAGGACTGGCGGTTTGCTGACTCGTCTCGCACATGGAGCTCTGCTCCGCAGGCTTGGCGAAGATGCGTGGTGTGTTCAGGTTGTAGACTCCCGCTCGGAAAAAGCAGGCTTTCAGCGTGAGGCTCACAACCTCCTGCTGGCCCAGTTGTAGCTTGTACTGGCTCTGACCCACCCAGGCAAACGAACTGTGGACCTCCAGAGACTCCAGGCTAAAAAAAACACATGAAACCACGTGAAGAAGAGAAGACGGATGAGAAATATACAGAGAAGTGCCCAACAACTCACTGCCTTTGGTACAGCTTTTATTGTGTTGCCTTACGTTGACATTTAAATCTGATTACAGGTAAAAGTAATGGACCGACAGTCACAGATGAATAAATGCTGAACATGGCGTGTGCAGCTCCAACCATCACCTCAAGAAGACGTTTAATTATTGACTGCCATCACAGGTGAAGACGAGGTTTACTTGCTGGTGTGTGTGCATCCATTTGTCAAAAGCAACACTAAATAAACAGCCGAAGGTAATGTTTTGGTCTGAGTGTATCTGTCTGTTAGCAAAATATCTCATGACCCAATAGATCAATTTTTAAACAGAACATGCAGGTCATGATTGGATGTACATCTACAAACCCAGTTAAGATGGCCGCCACAGCCTTCATATTGAAACTACCTCCAACCCACGGTTTGTATATATTTTATGTTCATAAAAATGAAAATTTGATGAGTAGTTTTTGTTTCAAGAACAAACCAAACTAGGTGTAAAACTGTGGAACCATTTAAAACACTTGGTCCTTTGGTTTTCTGTGGGGAAGCTCCTGTTATCTGAGCTGCCAGCCACACATACATACATCTGATCTCTGATCCAGCTGCACTGGATTAGAACCCCAACAGTTCCATCTCCCAGTACAACTGGGTTTATCCACTGAAACTCACCTGGAGCTTTTGTGTCGGAGGTCGATGATGACGTCTATCAGAGCCAAGGAGCAGTTGGACAGGGTCAGAGTTACTGGGACCAAACAGAGACTGTGGACACAAACGGAACCAGTTTAACTTCACATGACCCTTAACCTCCATTAGCAACGAGGCTAACAGTGTTTCCACATCAAACTGTTTCATATTATTATTATTATTATTATTATTAGACCTTTATTTATACAGGTTAGTTCCCACTGAGCCTCGAAGACTCATTTACAAGAGAGACCTGTTACATACAACATACAGGCAGATGAGAAAAAGAGAACACGAGGGTGGAGGAAGCAATAAAAATAAAAATCATGTCTCACACCATGTCCTGGCTGGGAAAAAGTATAAAAGACG
>JBBPBX010019336.1:0-23983 GCA_038048925.1 Garcialebias charrua
TCAACTTCGTCCTCTTCGCTTTTCTCCTCCACCTGTGGTGTCACCTCTGGAGAGACCATCACACAATCCACAACCAAGACATTATTTACAAGCTTAGAGACGCCTGCAACAGGAAAGCTGGAGCATTGTCCCACCATAGCTTCTCCAGAACAGCACTTTGGGCGACACCCGACCTCACACAACGGGGCATGTTCAACACCCAGCTCCAACTCTCTCTGACGAACCGTAGCCTGCAATTCTAATTTTCGTTGCTCAAACATAAGCTCTATCTCCCTCAAAGCAGCTTGTATCATTACTAAGTCAATTTCCTTTAAACGGATTTCAGCCTCTAACTCCATGGTTGCAGATTAAAAGAAAAAAAATGTAAACAGCTAACCACTAAACCTTCTGCACACGGACTACTACACACGAACACAAATGCTCCCAGTCGTGCCTGAACACATCACCAGCAGCCAGCACAGCTGACAGCGCTCATTCAATTTGTTCCAACAAGTCTGCTCAAAAATACTCAAATCCTTCTGACAACTTCAACAACTAGTTCCACAAGTTTGACAAGTCCCCATTTAATATGTTACGACCCGAAAGCGCATAGCATATTAATGGACACGAGACAAAAAATGAGGGTTAAAATAGTTTTTATTTTTAGGCTCTCAGCGGCACAGCTTCGGGTACACAGCCTCCAGCTCCTTTAAACGGACCTCAGCTTCCTCGTGTCCACCGGACCACAAAGTAATAAAGAAAAGTCGGACCTGATGAGCCAATTCAAAGAAATATAAAGGTAACTCAGTGGGCCAACTCCATACGGAGCCGTCAAAACCATGGAGAGTGCCAGACTAAAAAAACCTCACCTAATGTAAACAAAAAAGGCGGAAACAGGACAATCAGTCTCACTAGGTCGAATCCAACTTCAGGATCCAACTTCAGGATGGTTAATAACAAAAAAAACGTCAAGTCCAGCGGGTCGCTCACGCCTCCGGTCTTCAGCACCTGAACCTAGGTTGAGCATGCCTTCCACACAACAACAACAGCAGGTCTTCTTCTTCTCTCACAGCTTCATCTTCTTATGGTTTCTTCATACGGCTTCTTCATTCGGCTTCTTCATTCGACTTCTTCATTCGGCTACTTCATTTGGCTACTTCATTCGACCATGGCTCCTCTCTTCTCTGCTGCTGCTTCAGATCTCCTTCTGCTTCTGCTGCTTGGACCTAATGTAGAGGGAGTAACCACCTCACCTACAGCGTGCTTTAATTAAGCAACAGCCTCCCAAAACTTAAACAACTCATCACTCTGACCTAAATATAAATGACATGCCCAGGGCATGTAACAGTTACACTCTGCAGTTTGCGAAAACACCACCAAAATTCAACGGAGTGTTAGAAACCAAGTTAACATCTCCAAGACAAGGTGTAATCCTCCAATCAGAGCTGATGGAGCACCTAGAAAAATATGTGATTTCCAGAGTTCCTCCAGAAGAGGAGGAAGCCGGTTTTTACTCCCGGTACTTCCTGGTTCCGAAAAAATCGGGGGGGCTCAGACCAATTCTGGATCTGTCAGCCTTCAACAAATTCATCATGGAACAACCTTTTCACATGCTCACTGTGAAACGTGTTCTTGAATGCATGACACAAGGGGAGTGGTTTGTGTCAATAGATCTGAAGGATACATATTTTCACATCCCAATAATAAACAAACACAGGCAGTTCTCTAACCACTTTGAACAAGAGGAATAAAAATCCTGTTTTATCTGGATGATCTTCTGCTGTTATCTCTCTCTGAAAAGAGACAGAGACACAAACAGTTGTTTTAGTGAAACATCTGTCTCATCTGGGATTCTCCATAAATTAGGAGAAGAGCTCAATAATTCCGTCTCAACGAATTACATTCCTGGGAGTGAATCTAAATTCAGAGCGCATGACAGCTGAACAGCTGTCAGAACAGAGGAGGGAATCTCTGATGTCATTGTTTCAGTTTGTCCGGCCTCTCAGAACAGTAACAGCGCTGGTAGTCATGAAAATATTAGGAATAATGTCAGTTGCATACGTTGTCGTGCCGCTAGGGTTATTGTTTATGCGCCGCCTGCAAAGATGGTTCAATCGACTGAAAGTCGACCCTGTATGTCACAAACAGCATCTATCACCATCCCTCCATCTGTGAGAGCGGATCTTAACCACTGGGGGAATTCCCTAAACTTGTCAGAAGGAGCTTCCCTTGGCAAAGTGATGTCATTCATGTCAGTGTTCACAGACGCGTCCCTCTCCGGCTGGGGAGCGACCTGCCTGTCACAAACGATAGGAGGTGTGTGGCCGGCCAAGACGTCTCTCACATAAATGTACTGGAACTTCTCAAATACAAAAAGTTCTCAGACATTTTACTTCAGGATCATCACGTGATGATCCACACAGACAACAGAACCGCAGCAGCGTACATAAATCGCCAAGGGGACGTACGTTCAGCCCAGCTGTTGAACACAGCCAGGAAACTGCTCTGTTGGGCACGCGCACACTTACGCTTGATCAGAGTAGTTTTCATCCCAGGCGTTCTAAACAGAGGAGTAGATATTATGTCGAGAGGAGGACCTCTGGACAGGGATTGGTGTCTCCATCCAGATCTAACCTCACAAATCTGGAGCAGGTTCGGGAAAGCAGAAGTGGACCTGATGGCCACTCGGGAGAACTCTCAGTGTGCACTGTTCTCCCCCCCCTAAATCCACAAGACGTTCCTCCACTGGGGGTGAACGTGTTTGCGCACAAACCGTGGCCAAAAAAACACTCATTTATGCCTTTTCCCCAGCCCTTCTACTGTCAGCACTGCTGGAGAGGGTGAGAGAGGAGAATCTGACAATGATTTTGATCGCTCCAGATTGCACGAACGTCCCATGGTTCCCGGTTCTGCAACAGCTGATGAGTCCATCATGGAAGCTGCCGTGGAGAGAGGATGCGCAGGTGGGAGGCGCAATCAGGAGTTTTCCTATAAATAAGTCAACACCAGTGACGTGCGGTGAGGTTCATGGCTGGTGAGGCATTGCATAGTTTTTTTTCGTATGTATAATAAAAAACAGACAAATGTTCTCCACGCTTTGGCTTCTGTCTGCCATTGCTTCTTCAGTATTTTGGATACTTTGGATAGCGTTATTTTCTTCTTTTATAATACATGAACCCCACAGAATAGTTTATTCGCCATTTGATTGGCAGCAGTTAACGGGTTGTG
The DNA here is from genome assembly GCA_038048925.1 of Garcialebias charrua. Taxonomy (NCBI): domain Eukaryota; kingdom Metazoa; phylum Chordata; class Actinopteri; order Cyprinodontiformes; family Rivulidae; genus Garcialebias; species Garcialebias charrua. The sequence goes on from JBBPBX010019336.1 coordinate 3,208, forward strand.
TTTAAAATGTCATATCAGCAATCTTTACATATACAAACTGTAGCACACAAAAAAGCACATTTAATTTGGAGAAAAAAAATAATTTTAGTCTTACCTTTACTTATAAATACAATTATAGTCCCACATTTAATTTATTGTATAGATGTTTGGGGTACAGCGTGTAAAACTATAACTAAGCCTATTTTTATTTAGCAGAAAAGAGCTATAAGGATTATTACAAGACAACATCACTGCCATCTATCAAATGTTTTGTTTTGTAAATTGAAGTTGCTGAAGTTTTATGATTTGGTTAACTATGATATTCTTTTAGTATTTTATAAAGCACAGAACTTCACATTACCCCCAAACATTTAAACACTTTTTGTAAAAAGGAAAAGTACTTATAATCTTAAGGGAACAAATATTTTTTAATGCCACAGCATAGAACTACTTTGTAGTTTAAAAAGTAGGTCAACTTTAATTCAGGGAATAGGTGTGGAACGGTTTGGAAAATGATATTAAAATTACAAAGTCAATGCCTATGTTTAAGAAAATGATTAAAACTAAAATTCTGAAAAAATATATATAAATTGGTTTATATCCAAGTTACTATATATGGTAATTGTGTTGAGTTATTTATTTTTGTTATATTATTTATAGATGATTGTTGTTTGAATTGATTGTTTGAATTTATTAAGAAGGGACAGATATGATAAGATTTTATCTTCTTCTGCTACCGTTCATTTCATGTATTGTTTTATTTTATTATGTGGTTTTGTAAATAGTTTTTTTTTTTGCGTCAATTACTTTTTTGTAGAAGTCTTCCTTGTCAGTTTTCAGTTTTAAGACTCTCTGCCTCGATGGAGATCATTGCCAGAGAAGAAAGCCTTCCTTGATCAGTCCTGTTTCCACTGTATGTTTTTATGAAATTATAGCCCATCAGGAGAAAAAAATAACTGAATCATTGCACTTGACTTTCCTTACATTAAATTGTAATGCACTGTCACTTCCTTCTGCAGTGGAGCGGAGGAGCTCAGCGCAAGCAGGATCCCTTAGCTCCAAGATGGTGTAGTGGCAAGGGCTTCCGACTTGGGACCCAAAGGACGCGGGTTCGCGCCCCGGCCACTACACACCTTGGGGTGTCTATGAGTGCACACCTAATTCTCAAGCTCCCCGGGTGCTTTCTATGGCTGCTCATTGCACCACCTGGTGGTGGTTGGGTTAAATGCAGAGACGAATTTCGTCTGTGTATGGGAAACATACACAGATGACAGAAAAGGACATTATTATTATTATTATTATTATTATCATTATCATTATTAGCTCACTAGTCTTGCCTCTTCAATGAGGCAGGACAGCTGCATGCCTCAACCGGCACCTTTTCACAGCCGTTTGAAACATGTTACACAAATTTACACACATATAGTTTTCAACAAAAAGACACTATACATTATATTCACCAGCTAAACTATAGAAATGTAGTTTATATAGCTAAATTATTTGGACATTTTAATAGCAACATAAAAGTGGGAGTGGTGGCGCAGAGGTTAAGAAGGTGCGCTTGGGATCGGAAGATCGACGGTTCAAGCCCCGGTACCGACAACATCAAAGATGTGGGTGGGATAAGTGAAGCGGTCACACCTGTCTCCACCCTCATCTGCCCCACTCTGGGCCCTTGAGCAAGGCCCTTAACCCACACCATCTGCTCCCCCGGGAACCCTAGATATCAGCTCTCTACTCCACACAGAGGGCTGTGGTTGCTCGGTGGTCTGTGGTTGTGTCAGGAAGGGCATCCGGCGTAAAAACAACTGCCAAATTTCGTGCGACTAGATCGCTGTGGTGACCCCTAACGCAGGGAAAAAGCCGAAAGAAGAAAAAAAAAAAATAGCAACATAAAAGGGGCAGGAATACAGGCTCACTGCAGCTCAGCCGAGTGATTGCATAATCCCTGGTGCGACGCAGCTGCAGGGTGCCTTTGCGCACGTCTTTTCTCAGTATTTGAACAATAAATAAGAAAAATCTTGATTTTGAATAAAAAATAACTTAAAACTGGTTTAGTTTTAAGTAAAATAAGTTTATAGTACAAACCAAAGGATAAATACAATAATATATATATTTTTTTAATTTACATTTTTTTATTTCCATGATGACAGGTGAGGCACGGCCTCACTTGCCTCCCCTGACCGTACATCACTGGAACACCTTTGGGTCTGTTTTCTGAACGAGAGCGCTTAGAGAAATTCAAATTTTTTAAAGACGTAATATGCACCATCCAGGGAGCACGCGCAAAATCCACTACAGCTGTTTACGCTTCTAAATGGGCTGCTTTTCAGCGATGGTGCCTAGAAAAGGAGGTGGATCCGACATCATGTCCCTTGGGCTGCATTTTATCCTATCTGCAGCTGCTGTTGGACAGAAATTTAGCTTTCAGCACAATCAAAACTTATGCTGCAGCGATCTCTTCCTGTCATGAAGGTTTCAATGATAGAACCGTTTTCAATCACCCTTTAACAAAACGGTTTCTGAAAGGTGTGCGTTGGCCAAGGCCAGTGACGCGCGCCTTGGCACCACATTGGGACTTAGTATTTGTCCTCAGGGCAATAAATAAAGATCCATTCGAGCCCTTGGACCAGATATCTTTGAGGTATCTGTCACTCAAAACAGCCTTGTTATTAGCTCTGACGTTAGCTAAAAGAGTGAACGACTTGTCAGGTCTGTCCGTCGCTCCTTCTTGTCTCAGAATTCAAGGAGATGGAAGTTCAGCAGAACTATTTCTTATTTTTCATAAGCATTTAATCTGTCAAGTAATGTGCCAACAGTTTAAGTTCCTGACTGTCTGTTTGTTTTAATTTGAATTCTTGTCAACTTAGTTAGTAAATCAGAGCTAATATCGATACAAATGTTTAATGTAATTCTTGTGATAGTTTCAATAAAAGGTCTATCTTTTTTGGTAGACCAACATAAGTTGAGCCTCTTGTGAAATTACATTTCTTGTCTAATCACAGTAAAAACAATTTAGTATCGGAAAAAGGAAGAACTCGCGCATTTGGTGGCAGTTTGTGCAAGATTAAAGTCTGCTCAGCGATGCACACCTAAAACTATAGGTAAGTCAATAAACTGACCTCGTTTGTGTTTAATTACACAAACGGCCTATAGATTTCCTCTACATCCTCTACCAAATCCTGTTTTTATGCCCAAAAGCATAACAAGTTTGTTCAGGTCCAGAGTCATTACGCTTGACGGGTTTTGTCCCCCTCCCCTCAAAACTACGGAGGAGGAACAATGTCACCTGCTCTGCCCAGTACGCGTGCTCAGGTGTTATGTGATATGCACAGTTGCAGTGTATGAATCCAATATGAATTTCCCCTTCTTAATCCCTTATCTGGAGTTTTCTTTTGTTTTTTTCCCCAAAAGTCAAGTAATCACTCCCTCCTCCCTCCTCCTTCTCCTCCTCACCCTCCGCTGAGTGTATGAACACGGAAATGCCTCAGGTTGTCACGAGAGAATTAAACTCGGGTTTTACGTTGCTGCCCGAGTCCCATCAGATTTCCTGGTCTTCTGGTGTGTTGGACCAGCGCTACATGGTTTTATTTTATTTTATTAGGACGTTTTATTAACATATAAACACAGAATATTCAGCGAGAGAAAATTCAGCAGGAGGCGGAGCTGAAGTCAAGTTCAGAAGACCACGGGGGAGCGCGTAGCCAGCGAGCATTCGCATGTTCTCATTCAAGCGATGCAGGACTGGTTTATATGTGACACAAATTTATTAATTTCCCCTTCTTTATCCCTTATCTGGAGTTTTCTTTTGTTTTTTTTGCCAAAAGTCAAGTGATCGCTCCCTCCCTCCTCCTCCTCTCCGTTGCGGTGCACGAGAGAATTAAAATAGGGTTTTACGTTGCTGCCCGAGTCCCTGGATATTTTCTGGTCTTCTGGACCAGCGCTACATGGTTTTATTTAATTTTTTCCAAACGTTATAAACACAGAATGCAGGCAGCGAGAGAAAATTCAGCAGGAGGCGGAGCAGATGTCAAGTTCGGCAGAGCTCTGAGGGGGAGGGAGCAGAATGCTTTACCTGTTCAAAATTTTTCTAAGATCCAATGGTTTTGTTCCTCAGGCAGAGGCTACGCCTCCAGCAAGAATCGTTTTTCAATGGACAAGTCCCAGACCCTTGTCTGAAGCGAAGTGAAGGACAAGGGTCTGGTTTTAACCAGGCTAGGTCAGCCTTTATCTTCCCAGCATTTGTCACACTGGTTATGTGAAAATATTTCCCATGCCTATAGTTCTTCTAGTTTTCAACCACTAAGGACTCAAGGCTCTACCAGGGGGGTCTCATCCTCCACAGATCTGCACAGAGAGATGTCTGTGCAAGACATCTACTCTGCTGCCTCATGGTCATCACCGACCCCCTTTATCCATTATAATTTATGAGATGTCTCTAGCTCTTCACTGACACATTCAGTTCCTAGAGTTATGTCAGAGTGATTTTTTTACAGTCAAACAACTATAAAAAATAAAATAAAATAATAAAGGAAAATGATAAGAAAATCAACAAACGATAAAAACAGCACAACCCTGCTCTGTCATTATTTGGTGGGCGTTGTTTTGTACAAATTGTTCCTTCAAACAGGAAAATTCCTTCTTCCTCATTGGAAATGTTTCCTTTTCTTATTCCTATATTATCTGATATTAATAAACATTCCTTCAGCTAAGATCAGGTACAGAGGCTGCACGTCTGTAATCCAGTATGCACCAGATACATGGATCAATGGTGCGTAATTACGCTTGAATAAAGAATGAGGTTTAGGCGGATGTCAGGGTGTTTTTTATGGTTCCCGAACAGACCCAGTGAGGCATGGACCATTTCCATACCCTTTAAACCCAATAGCGACAGCCTTTAAAGGGCGTAGCTTAGACGAAATAGAACGTTGGTTACGTATTGTAACCCCCAGATCTTATGAGTGTAAGCATAGCCCTTTAAAACCTGGGCCTCACTGGCTCTCAAATGGCTGAAGAAAAGAATATGCCTTTGGGAGTCGAGCTCCGGTCCAGATGCAATTCATAGCGGACCAGGTGGGGCCCACAGCAGGTGGGCGTGGACTAGAAGTTTTCAGTATTCGACGCACTGCGCGTGTGTAAACACAATATCGACAGCCTTTAAAGGGCTATGCTTACACTCATAGAATCTGGGGTTACAATACGTAACCAACATTTTGCTTTGTTGCCTCCTTAGAGAAATGTATTTTAAGGACCCAACAAAGTTCAGTCAGGTCATCTGGACAGCTTATTTTCTTACCGAGATGTTTCGTCTTTCATCCAAAGGACTTCATCAGTACGAGGAGCCACAAACAAACTCAGTCTCACAAGCAGCACACTCACAGAGTGGACCAACACGTTTGATGGTGATAAGATGGTTTCTGGGGCCCGCCCTCTCCCCCTGTCGACTCCTCTGAGGCAATCCTAGCCAAAGTAATTCAAAACCTCAAAGTTCATGCTCAATCCAAGTAGAAAATCCAACAAAGTTAAGTCAGGTCATCTGGACGGTTTCTTTTTTGTTTTATTGCCTGGATTATTGAGCATGAAGTTTGATGTTTTAAACCACTTTGGCCATGGTTGCCTCAGAGGAGTTGATGGGGGAGAGGGCGGGCCCCAGAAACCATCTTATCCCCAGCAAACTGGATGGTCCACTATGTGAATGTGCTACTTGTGAGACTGAGTTTGTTTGTGGTTCCTCGGACGGATGAAGTCCTTTGGAGGAAGGACGAAATGTCTCGGCAAGAAAAGAAACTGTCCAGATGACCTGATTGAACCTTGTTGGATTATTTTTCCTGGATTATTGAGCATGAATTTTGATGTCTTTTAAGGACTTTTTTAATCTTGTTTTCTTGAGTATTTATTTTGTTTGGCTAACGATTTTCTGATTTCCTGCCAACTAGCACCTTTTTTTTAACCACATTTGAACAATATGTTAAAACTAGAGAAATAGAAATTAAAGCTAAGCAAAGAGAACACTAACTAAACGGAGCCAAGGTGTAGCTAAACGTAGCAAAAAGCTAGCAAAAGCATAAAGGTAGCAGAGCAGTAGCTAAAAGTAGCACACAAATAAATAAATAAAACAGAGCCAGATGGCTGAAGCTGATTTCAAAGAGTCATGTTTTTAAACTAACTGAAGAGATCTTGATATACTTCTATGGAGGAAATATTTGTAAAGTTCAATACTTTAAAATGTAAAAACATTATAAAACCTAAAGACATAGGACCTGTTCCCTGAATGAGCTAAATGTTTTGATACATGAATGACAAAAACAGCACAAAATCCGCAGTAGTCAGACTGTAAACACAAAATTCAGACAAATGATTGTGCTGACTCGGCATTCACATTGTTATAATGGTTCAAATGGTTCCAAACTGGAAGTTGGTTCCACAAGATAGAAGCCTGATAACTGAAAGATCTTCCTCTCAATCTGCTTTTGGAAACTCTGGGAACCACAAGTAAACCTGCAGCCTGAGAGTGAAATGCTCTGTTAGGAAAATATGGATAAATAAGATCAGTAATATAAGATGGAGCTAGGTTGTTGATGGCTTTGTAAGTTAGAAGTAAGATTTTGATTTTGATTTTGAATTTGGCAGGGAGCCAGTGGAGAGAAGCTAAACCTGGAGAAATACCTCCCATTAAGACTCTGACAGCAGAATTTTGGATAAACTGAAGATTTTTTTTGAAGGAGTTTTAGGACACACAGATAGCAAACCATTGCAACAGTCCAGTCTGGACCTATCAGAGTATTACCTGTATATCAGAAGGAGACTGGGTGGAAACAAAAAGCTCTATCTCTTCGTCTTCCCGAGGAACAGCCAAAGTGACGTGTGTCTCCAGGTAGAAATGTTCCTGACCTCCAATATGAATCTCACCTGAGAAACAATCAGTTATCAACACTTGATCAAGAGGAGACCGTTAAAGGTAGACTCACAGAGACAGTCCTACCCTCTAGGATGTGCTCAGCCTGTTTAAACCCTGCCTCCAGGTCTCCATTTTGAATGGTTCTGATAGGTTCATAAAATGAGTGGGCGGTGATGGCCTCCTGTCAGTGAAATTAACATATTGTGTCATTACAAAATAATTTAATTAAGAAAGCGGAGCCTTGATTGGTCCGCAGCAGTCTAGTTGTGTCATCTCACCTGGATGGTAATAACAGGCTGCAGCTCTTCATACTGGATCTTTACAGCTTTTGCAGCTCGCTGAGAGTGAACCTGAGTGTCAGCTACTACGGCACCAATGATGTGACCCACACAGGTCACCTGCACAATGAACATACGTGCTATCAGCCTGAACTTTAGCGCTTTCCAGTTGGTCTAATAAACAAAAACACACCTGGCTGTCAGCAAAGACGGTCTCATCCAGCCTGATTCCAGTTACATTACTGCCAGGAATGTCATCAGCAAACAGGAAGCTGACGACACCAGGTAAACATTCAGCTGCCGACACGTCCACAGAGCTGCAACAAACACATACACATGTACAGGTGCGTCTTATTCAGGTGTCTAACAAGGTTAAGTCAGGGCCTCTGGACGGATTATCCGTACAACGGACCTGACTTAACCTTGTTAGATTTTTCTACCTGGATTATTGAGCATGCATCAGGACACTTATTCAAGTGCGTTGTACAAGAGTGTTCTACTGTACAGGTGGACTTGACTCAGTTGTGCTGCAGGTGTCTTACAGTATATGAGCATGAGCCTTGGTGCTGGTGATGAGCGCCAAGTAGAGCTCATTCTCGTATGTCGGCACATCATCGCAGTAAACTGCCTCACCCGTGGCCTGCTTCAAGGCCGACAGGTGCATCATGGGCCGGCCCACCACATCATCCTGGCTCTGCCCCTCTGGAACTGTCTGGAGGAGGAGAAAGAATCATGTCTAGATGGTTAATAATTGTTTGTTTCTTTTGACCTCACTGGGGTAGATTTTTCAAACCTGGTAGATCTGAACGCTGGATGGCGTTTCTTGATGATAAACCTGCGTGGCACTCAGAGATTTTGAGCTGATCTCCTGCACGTCAACACCCTGACAGAATAACAAATCTTTTGTTCTTTTAAATGGAACACCAGATTCTAGTTTAATCAGGTGGAACAGGTGGAACACAGACCTGCAGTCTGAGCTTTTGTAGCACCGTCAGGTAGAACTTGTAGAACAGACTCAGAGTCAACGTTCGCCGGTATGTCACCATGCCACCAGGCGCTGATGGGTCAAGGGTCATCTCCTCAGCCAATGAAGAGCAAGCCTCTTGCAGAAGCTCCTCTCCCCACTGCCTGTATGATGACCCACATCATTACACCCTTCCATTCAATGGTGTAGTGTACGTGATACATGGGTATACCGTGTATACCCACCAGAAAAGCTTGAGAATGTCCAGTATACCCACTTAAAAGTGCCCAATGATACACAACACATTAGGCACGTGTCATTGATATGTTAAATGGCAGTTAAATGCTTCTGTAACAATCTTATCTATAAGCAGCGCTTGTTGATTACATTCGTTTATCCAGCGAATTATTGTATCATTAATACTTCTGTACTTAAAACTTGAACATGTTTTTCATACTGTTTTATACATTATATAACATGCAGTGGTGGGCAACGCTAATTAAAAAATTAGTTCCACAATTTCTAAAACGCTTATTAATTTTTTTAGGTCCACAATTTCAAAAGCACAAATGTCTTATGAAAATTAGGGGAAGCTAATCTAATCCGCTATTTATATATTTATATATATATATATATATATATATATATATATATATATATATATATATATATATATATATATATATATATATATATATATATATATATTTATATATAGCCGGCAGCGTTATGCAATATTTGCACTACACTGCCAACTGAAAAGTAACAAAAATGATCCTAAAAGGATGAAATTACAAAAATCAAAGGATTTATTTAATACTTTACGTACATATATTCTATTCGGCCACGAAATTAACAAAAAATAGAATGATCTTTTAATCCCTAAAACCACTTTTAAATCTCAAATACACGGGTGTGTCGCCACCGCATTTATACATAAAAGTAACCCAAATACATAAAACTAACGACTCACCGTCGAATGGTCGACACAAAACACACAATAAAATCCTCCGGCCACGTTAATTTGGCTTGAAACAGCGGGGTTCTCTGCGGATTTATCCATTAGTAACCCAGCACAACCAACCAGCTGGACACAGAGTTAGCGTCTATAGGTAGTCAACAGATTTAATGAAAAGTAACTAAAATACATAAAACTAACGACTCACCGTCGAATGGTCGACACAAAACACACAATAAAATCCTCCGGCCACGTTAATTTGGCTTGAAACAGCGGGGTTCTCTGCGGATTTATCCAAGTAACCAGCACAAACAGCTAGCCACAGAATTAGCCCCTGAGTTCACCTCTGACCCGGAAGATGTCAAGATGGAATAGTCCATTTTTAGTAGGGGGATAAAGAAATCGACCGTTTTTTTAATTGCGTATTTAATGATCGTTTTCATCGTAACTATAATTATTTTTATGTTAAATGTACATTAACAAGCAGGATCAATGTTAGGGATGTAGGTGACTGGCCGGGGCGCGGCGGGGCCCCATGCTGATGGGATCCCCAGGCAACGGCATCATTTACCTACATGGTAGATCCGAGTCTGTTCTCCCCTCTGCTCCCCCTCACACCCTCCCTCCTCTCTGCTCTTTACGGTGGGGAAAAAGGTAAAACAAGCAGCATAAGAGCTTGTAAATAAGTTTATTGGTTTTTACTGATAGATAATTAGTTATTAGCGGTACTGCATTTTAAATAAAAATAGCACAAATCCGCTTATGAATTATAAAAGTTAGTCAATCCACAAAAACGCTAACAAAAAGTTTAGGTCCACTGTAAGCGGATTAGCGCTTTAGCGCTAATCCGCGGCGTTCATGTGCCCACCACTGATAACATGTTTTTAATACAAAACCAACTGTTGAACAGTTTGTTGTTCATTTATTCAACTACAAGCATCAGAGAAATTTGAAATGGTCAATATGCTAAAAAATCAAAGTAAATTCCGTTGTACTAACCGTTGTACTAACCAGTGTACTTTGGATTCTAAGCACAGTATACCCACTACAAAAATATAGACTACACCACTGCTTCCATTCCTCCTTAATCTTTACTCACAGCATATTTCTTACCTTCCCAGCAGTTTATTTGCCGTCTTCTTGGCCAGCACGGTAGTTGGTGCCATGCCGCCATAACTCAGACTCAGGTTCTCCACAACATCAGTTCCAGGAGTGAAGGTGACGCTCATCGCCACAGTGACGATACTGATGTCATCCTCACGGCGAGGGGACTGCTTGAAGGCTGAGATGAACTGAGACTGAAGAAACAGAACACCAACAGTTGTCAGAGGATGATAAATGATGGAAGGAACTGATGGATTGGAGTTCACAGATTACTTAAAGATCTAGATAAAGTCTAGTTGTTAGACTAACAATTTGGGGTTTTGATCATTGACAAAAGTTTTTGGTTTATGACAAAAGTTTTATGTTTCTAGATTATTTTCAGATAACTTATGGGGTTCCAAGTTATTAAAAGTAATTCCTAGAAGATAGAACAGTGTCCTACATCATTGGTGGTGGTTTCTTAGTGGGTTTCCACATGATTGTACAATTGGTTGTTGGGTGTTACTGTTCCAGATCAATGACAGCTTGGTTTTACCAAATGCCATAACAATGTTTCATCAAAGTCTATGCTCAGTCTTCCAGGTAAAAATCCAATAATGGTCAATCAGGTCATCTAGACAGTTTCTTTTTTGTGGAAAGACGTTTTGCCCTCTATCCGGAGGGCTTCATCAGTCTGAGGAGTCCCAAGTAAATTGTTTTCCCCACTAAGCAGTACACTCCTTTAGTGGACTGTTTGCTGGTGATAAGATGGTTTCTGGGGGCTGTCCTGTCTCCCATTGATGACTCCTAGGCAGGCAGCCACAGCCAATGTGGTTCAAGACATCAAAGTTCATGCTCAATAGTCCAGGTACAAAATCAAATAATGGTCAATCAGGTCATCTGGACAGTTTATTTTTTGTGGAAAGACGTTTTGCCTTCTATCTGGAGGGCTTCATCAGTCTGAGGAGTCCCAAGTACAGTAAACTGTTTTCCCCATTTAGCAGTACACTCCTTTAGTGGACCAACCAGTTTGCTGGTCAACGGGGAACAGGCAGCCCCCAGAAACCATCTTATCCCCAACAAACTGGTTGGTCCACTAAAGGAGTGTACTGCTTAGTGGGGAAAGCAGTTTTCTTGGGACTCCTCAGACTGATGAAGCCCTCTGGATAGAGGGTGAAACATCTTTCCACAAAAAAGAAACTGTCCAGATGACCTGACTGACCATTATTGATGCCATAACAATGGCATTCCCTACCTTTTTGCTGTATGGGATGTGCACAGAGACCAGGATCTCCTGTGGGCGAACAACCGTCCTCCTGTAACCTGTGAAGAACCTGTCGTCCATCTGAACTTCACGGCTTCCATCTGATGGAGAGGTCAAAGGTCAGGACCATGCTCATCGGCTACTGATACTCATTTGATCTGTTAAAGAGCTAAACTACCGGTACTCAAAACAAACCGCCGAGTAATAACATTACTTAATTGAATCTCAGATTTATTTACTTGTTTACTTTAATAACTTCATGTTCTGGTACAGATTTCACCAGAGTTTGAAAACATTTGTGATGTTTTTAACCAGGTTCTGATTACATAACACATGTTGACCTGGTGGAAACATTAACTAACAGTTTGGACTTTAGTTTAAAGGTCACTTCAAGGTCCCCTGTATCAACTAAACACGCTATATTGACATGATTTCAGTTCAAAATACTGTACAGTATCAGACATAGAGCTTTAGGAGAATTTTGGGTCAAAATAACTTAATTATTAAAGTGTCAATATTCTGAATAAAGTGGTACCTTTGTCCATCAGAATGAGTTTGCAGCCAGCTGCCATAAAAACAGGGTTGAGGTCTGAAATGGGACTCGCTGTCATGATGTTTCCTCCCACAGCCTAAAAATATGACAGCACACACACAAACCAAACCTATAACTTATTATGTCATAGTGTTTTATATAGTTTTCTGAATCTGTACTCAGGGGGACAGGTATACTTCCTGGAATAATCCGCTCTAACGTTCTTAATTGTTTGATATCTAATCTCTGCAAAACCTCTGACATTCCCAGGCCCACCAGTAGCATCTTGGCTCTGTCAGATTACTGTAAATAGCTGGATTACCGGTAATTGGTTTCGTATTGACACAAACCCTTTTTTCATATATTTTCTGGAGTTATGCCACCATTTTCGGCTCTTAGATTAGAACTGGATCCAGTTTATTCCCTGGGAGGAGGTCTAATCTATCAAATCCTTTAATGAACTGCCTGGTTCTGTTTAGTTATAGTCCAATTTTTTCATTATTACTGTATTTGAATTCAGAATATCTAGAATGGATCCTAACTCTATTTTTTATACTCAACTGTGGCAGTATTCATAAAATTTTGTTGATACTGTATACTGTATTTCTTAAGAAATCACTGCCCCCAGTACTCCTGAACAGAATCAGATACTCACAGCTACGTTGCGGATCTGTTGTCCAGCGAACCATCGCAGCTGCTCCAGGACAGCGAGGAAGACTTCAGACTGATGAGAATGAAGAGTCCTCACCGCCTGCCTCAGCACCGCTGCCATGTGGCTTAGGGTGCATGCCGCACCAAATGAAATACCTGTACACAAAAAGACCTTCATCCACAACTGGACCTTATTTTAAAAACTATAGCATGAAAAATATTTCTGCTTTTAAAACTTTAGTTATGTTTGTGTTGGTTTGCTGTTTGAGCAGAAGGTTTTGAAGCAGAGATATCTGCGTGTGTCTTTCTCACCGTCCTCGGTGTGAGTCACTGCATTCAGCTCAGGGATGAAGGCTGGAGCCAGAATGACCGGATAAACCATGTTCTTGAACTTTACTTCAATACCTGAAAACAAACAATGAATGAGTTAATTAATACTGTAACAATTAGTGATATATTATATAATTATGCATGAGAACATGGGTGACTGAGTAAATGAACAAATGAAAGAATCTTTGACAGAAGCAGACAGACCCACTTCAGTGTTTCCCACCACCACTCTGGCCTCTGGATGTTTCCATTTCAGAAACAAAAACTCATCCAGACTGTCTGGCTGCAGCCATGTTGTTCGCTCGCCACGAAAACATAGGGACTGTGACCTTTGACCTTTAGACATATTCTAGATTAGAGGAGGGGTAGAGGCAGAGAGAATTAAAAAATATATGTAAGGTGTACACATTAAGTCATTAAACACATGTTACTAAATTGACTTGAGTTGTCTAGAACCAGTTGGAACTACATTTCCCATGATGCTTTGCTGGAAGTGGTCATAAACATTCAAGAACTGCTATATAGATTTGCAGGCGCTACTTCCCATGCATTGAACCTAAAATGATTGTCTAAAATTAATGAATACATTCAACTGTATGCTGATGATATGCCGGTTTATGAGTGAAATTAATAATTTTACTTTTTAATTTCACCATTTGGCATCACTTGTTAAAAATAATAATAATAATAATAATAATAATAATAATAATGAATTCAATTTATAATGCACTTTTCATTAATAAAAATCTCAAAGTGCAAGCTTTTGGTGGGGTTTTGTGTGTGTGTGTGTGTGTGTGTGTGTGGGGTGGGGGGGTGTTTACCATGAGTTCAGGGGGGAAGATGACTTCCTGTGTGGGGTCATAAGGTGCAAAATCTTCACTGCTGAAGAGGGATGTGGCCTCCTGTTCAAAAACACATGTAGGCTTTAATGTACTGATCTGAGCACATTTGAAATGAAACATACTGATCCGAACACATTTTAAATGACAACACTTACATCAGCGTTCTCCTCTGAGTTTTGGAGAACTTTGTTCTTATTTTTCATGCAGCACCCGTTTTTCCCTTTACCACCACAGCATCCCCCATCCTACAGGAAATACACCACCAAAATAAAGTCCACAAGTGACACTCTATAGTTAATTCAACCTAGATATTTGAAATGTGTTCTTACCAAAGTGAAAGTCTTATATCCATGCAGAATGGGCCTGTATCCAGTGCAACGGCACAGATTTCCTGAGAGAAAGTACACCGACAATGATTTTTGTATTTTGGACAGTTTTTTTACTGTAATGCCGGCATCAAGGCTACAAAATATATGTTCTGTCCCATTAAGTCCTGTAAATAGTTTAAAAGTAACCATGTAAAATGTAAAGAAATGTAACAATGTCTTTCCTCCCAAAGGAGAACAAATTGATGTTCCACAAAACTCAACAAAAACATGTTGTTTCATGTAAAAATTCACAAAATACATTAAAATAAAAACACATTAACAATATAATAAATTAAAATTCACTGACGATGCTGCAAATTAAAAGGGTACAACTTTACAATAAGGCTCCCCTTATAAGTAGCTAATAAATTGTTTATAGATACATTATTAACTCCTCTATAAACACTTTAGAAGTTATTAATAACTGCTTATTATGCATTAATTAAGGGTGACAGAGACAAAACTCAACATTTTGTTGCCAAGTAGTGAGCCAAATCTGTTCACCCAGTTTGATCTTAGCTGATATCATTATTGATTTTACTTGATTTTATCACTTGTTTTATTTTATTTATTTTTTAAGCAAGCCTAATCTGCATCCACATGATTTTATCTTTGATCTTAGTCGATATTATTATTGATTTTATTTGATTTTATCACTTGTTTTATTTTGATTTTTGCTTTGTTACACTTTGTAGCACTTTGAGATTTTTATTAATGAAAAGTGCATTATAAATTGAATTCATTATTATTATTATTATCATTATTACCCATGTATTTCATCTAGAGTTGTTATATTAAACATTTCAGACTAAGTTACTACCTTGTAAGCACAATAAGCATTTGTAAACCTAATATTTTTAGTATATAATATTGTAGATACTTATAATACAGTGAAAAATATAATACTATACATTAAAAATATGTTTACAAATGCTTAATGTGCTTACAATGTAGTAACTTAGTGTGAAATGTTTGATGTAACAACTCGATGAAATACATAGGTGAGCAGATTTGGCTCACTACAGCTAATCCCCGACTTACGAGGGGCCGACCTACGAGGTCCCGGATTTACGAGGTTATCATATTTAATAAAAATATGAAATTAAAAAAAAAACAATTTTTTTTGTGTGTGTTTAAATGTTCTTAATTTCATGTGTACAGCACTTTTTTTGCAGCTGTGGTTGTTTTAAATGGCTTTATAAATAAAGTATAATTATTATATTTATGTTTTATTCAAATTTTAAACGTATTGCGCAACTTCCGGCCGTTTCAGGAAATGCCTCAGTGTCAGGCATTTTAAGCTCCCCAAGTGCGGTCAAGGGAGGTCCGCGAGTATCGGCAGCTTGGAGGAACGTGTGTCCGATCAGAGGATGCCTCATACGGATAAATTAGCTGGAAACACTCTGTGAACTCAACGAGGCTAGCCTGTATAAATAAAGGATGAATGAATGAATGAAAGGACGTCTCAGGCCTGGAGCAGCAGCTGCGATCGCTCCGCCAATCGCTCCCACGACGCCGGCTGATACCAGCAGCTCAACGCTAAAATGTGCAGCTAATCGAGGAGCTAACATGCTAAAGCGGACCCCACCAGAGACACCGAACCGACAGGCGGCAGCCGGGAGCTTGCATCAATGTCCGCCTGGCAGCCTAAGATGTCGGATGGACACCCAGCTAATGTGGAGAAACATCTCCGACAGCCTTTTTTGGATGGATGGGCTCGTTAGCACGGAGCTAACGAGTGCAAGCCTAATGGCGGGGGCTAACAACAGCTAACGCGGGCAGCTTGTTTTGGATGGAGAACACCGCGAAGAAACGGATTTCAGTAAGTTATTAAAGTTAACTCTTTTTCTGGCTCCAAATGTATGGAGTTAACAAGCTAACAGTCCTTCCTTTAAACAGTTTGGACTGCGTTGGAGCAGCACAAGGTACGGAGCTCGGACGTGCTCGGACGTGCAAACAGACGAGACAAGCTTGATCAGCTCAAAGTAAGAAATTATATTTTTATTTATGTGTTATGTACTGTTTTTTTGTTTGTAAAAATTATATAGCTGTGTTAGGATAGGCGAACTTGGTAGCTGTTCATTACCTACATGTACGTGTATCAGTGGCAGCTCATGCGTTATATAAAAGGTAGTCCCCGATTTACGAGATTTTCATCTTACGAGATAATCGTAACGGAACTTGCTCGTAAGTCGGGGAATACCTGCATTTGGCAAGAACCTGCTCAGTTTTGTCTCTGGCTCCCTTAATTAATGCATAATAAGCAGTTATTAATAACTTATAAAGTGTTTATAGAGGAGTTAATAATGTACCTATAAACTATTTATTAGCCATCTACAAGGGGAACCTTATTGTAAAGTGGTACCATTAAAAGTAACTGGAATTCGGCTGCCAATAAATTTTACAGCCATCTCTTTACAGAGTTGTCTTGAGCTTATTTGTTTGTAACTCTTTCCACGTCTCACATAGTGAAACTAATAAACTTCAGAACCTTGGAAGGCTTCTTCCATGTCGGCCATCTTTGGCGTGGGGTTGTTCCTCAGTAATGCGTACATGGACATGACAATTCCTGGTGTGCAGAAACCACACTGTGAGCCGTGAGACTTGGCGATTCTTTCCTGGACGTCAAAACACACATTCTCATTAAACATCAAATAGTATTTTAGAACATTAATCTTGTTTTTATTAATTTATGTATTTTAAAGGTTGTCTCTGGATGTGTATTCAACCCATAACCCTGATTTGGGGTTGAATGAAACAAATGTGACTGTTTGCTAACAAAGTGGGCTAAGGCACCTTTTCTTTACCTGAACAGGATGCAGTTTTCTCGCCACACTGCCGATTCCCTCCACGGTTGTCACAGCGACCATGTGCAGGGAGCAGAGGGGGGCGAGACAGGCGTTGATGGCATAATGACTGAATACAGTTAAAGATAAATGTTCTTTTAGCAGCTGTGAAATCAGGAAAAGTCTGAGACGTCAGATGGAAGCGCATGACTGCCACGGTGGCATGCTTCATTTTCACACAGAGGATACAGGAGCTGTTTGGTGTGTGGTTGGTATCTGGACAGCATGACTGTACACGCGCCACATCCCCCTTCAGCACAGCCCAGCTTAGTTCCCGTCAAACCCACTGCACACACACACACACAGACACACACACACAGAGACATGGTGAGCTTACAGTGCTGCAACCAATCATTGACAGAGATTCACAATAAAGTTCAGTAACCCTCTGCATAAAACACTGAACTCTTGACTGTAATAAAACACAAAGTTTTACTAAGAGTTGAAATCAGGGGCTGAGGGTTAAAGTACCTATAAAACATTTGGGGAGGTAGTCACAGAGCAGAAATGTGTTTGAGGTGAGAGAGTGTGCAAAAGGCCCATCTTTCTGTAGTTTAGTGCACGTTGCAAAGTACATCTGCGGGTGTCCAAGTCTGAATCTGAGGACACTGTCCAGAGTTTAACACTAAAACCACCTCAGTAGACAATGAGAACATTACCAGAACATCAATTCTGGGAATCATTTCTGTCTGTAAGTGGTCATGTGACTGAGGTTATCTTCTTCTTTTGGCTTTTCTCTCTTCAGGTGTCTCCACAAGTCCTCCTCCATTTTTGTCCTCTGTGTCTTCTGTCCTTACTCCAACTACCTCCATGTCCTCTCTAACTGCATCCATATACAGTATCTCCTCTTTGTCTTTTTCCTAGCAGCTGCATTTCTAACATCCTTCTACCAATATACCCAATGTCTGTCCTCTGGACATGTCCAAACCACTGTCCCTCCTCTGGACATGTCCAAACCATCACAGTCTGGCCTCCCTAACTGTATCTCCCAGTTGTTCAACCTGTGCTGTACCTCTGATGATCTCATTCCTAATCTTATCCATCCTTGTCACTCCTAAGGAGAACCTCAGCATCTTCATTTCTACCACTTCCAGTTCTTTCTCCTGTCTTTTTGTCCATGACTCTGTCTCCAGACCATCCAACATAGCTGGTCTCACCTTTTTGTCACAAATCACTCCTGAAACTTTTCTCCATCCACTCCATCCTGCCTGGACTCTCTTCTTCACCTCTTTATCACATGTGAGGTAATAATGTCTCTACATAAACTCCCTGGAGTTATCCAATAACTGGAAATGTTATGGTCTCTGATTGAACACCGATTCATTCATTAAATCTTTATTTAGGCAGGTTAATCCCATTGAGCCTCGAGGACTCATTTACAAGAGAGACCTGTTTTTAACAAAGAATGATAACAACAATGGACAGTTATAAAAGAGGCATGGTTGTTGTTGTTTTTAAACAAATTAAAATAAGATGGCAAAAAGGTAGCAAAAACATATACAGTAGCTTATAAGATATAACTGATCATCTATATTTGCTTTCTGCACATGCTCACTGTGAAAAGGACTCTCCCTAAGTGAACATATAGAGAATACAAATAAAAATAAACTACGCTGTCTTTTAGTGGACACCTGTGAGTAGGCAGTCAGTATCTCTAATTAGACACATTGGGGTCATTGTTGTCTCCTAATTGGATTTCTGGACATTATTACTGTATCTAAGTGGACACCTGCTAGTTGTAACCTAGCGTGGGTGGTAATCTGTCTATTCTGGGAAAGTTCTGACCAACATGCCTGGTTTATGTTGGGACACTTAGGTGACTCCTCCAGGAACACCCTATTCATCCACCCGGTCTCTATCACAGAACAGTAATCTCCTTCACCTTCCACGAACCAAATTAAGGACCATGGAGATCGGGCATTCTGTGTGGCTGCCCCCCGCCTCTGGAACTCCCTCCCTGACTATCTGAGAGCTGCACAGTCACTGGTTGACTTTAAAAAAGGCTTAAAGACCTTTCTTTTTAAGCAAGCCTACTCTGCCTCCACATGATTTTATCATTGATCTTAGCTGATATTTGTTTTTAATTGAGTTTATTATTGATTTTTGTTGTTTTATCATTGATTTTACTTGATTTTATCACTTGTTTTTATTTGATCGTTGATTTTAGTTGCACTTTGTAGCACTTTAAGATTTTTGTTAATGAAAAGTGCGTTACAAATTAAATTCATTATTATTATTATGTATAACAACAACAACAGCAGGAGGCGCTAACGTGATGTGAAACAGTGTAAAACCACTGAACAAGAATAAATCTGAAGTAAAATTTAGCAATAAAAACACAAACTGTTTGGATTAAGGTGACATGAGAAATACACATTTTCAGTTTTCCAAATTATGTTGGTAAAAGTAAAGTGTGGGTCAAGGTTGGGCGAGAGAAAATGTTCATACACCAACTGAGAATGGTATTTACAGGATTAATTTACACTTCATAAAATGGGGGGAGGGTGGATACTGGGAAATATTCACACTACAGTCAACCAAGTACAATAATGTAATATTAGATATACTTTTTTTTTTTAAATCAAATATGCCTTATTGACACTCCAGCCCAGCAGGTGGAGTGTCACCAGTTGTTTCTTTTTGGTGAGAAAGAGAATAAAGAATCATTTTTCTGTGGGAAAGAAAAACATGAGGATGTTGGATGGGAAAAGTAGAAAAATAATCCTAGTTTCTATAAAATAAAGTATGTATTCAAATGTAAGAAGCTCTTTGAGCATTTTTGACTATAAAGAAACTCCAGCATTAAGATGTGTTCCTCCAGACAGAGACTGATGAGGTGGCATCTGATGAGAGGATGAACAGTGATGGTAGCAGTTTCATGTATTCATGTGTTCAAGCAGGAATATTTTATTATTGCTTTATGAAAGGACCAATGTTCTCCTGTTTATTTTTTGTCTACATGGTTTTACAGTTAACGGCTAATGCATAATGTGCTATTTTAGTCATTCATATAATCTGCTCATTCAGGAGATTGAGTCAACAGGAGACTTTAAATTTTTATTTTTTACTTTTATACTTTGGAAAATAGTTTACTTTATTAGAAATATCGGTTCCATAGGCATACATTGCAATGTCTTCAACTCATAAAATAATATTTTATTTCTTTAAAATATGCTTCAACTGCTTGCTATGTTTTGTCTTATCATACTACCGTACTTTTATTTTGTTATTTTTCTGCTTCTATTAGTTTTTAATCTAGCCCTTTGCTATGTTTAGCCCTTTTGTAGCTTTTTGCTACCTTTACCTTTTAGGTAGCATTTTGCTACATTTACTTGTATTGTATCCTTTTGCCACTTTTAACATTTCACTAGCATTTTGCCAGCTTTAGCTTTTTTCTAGCCTGGTTAAAACCAGACCCTTGTCCTTCACTTCGCTTTGTACTAGGGTTTGGGATTTCTCCCATAGACAACGATTTCTCCGGTCGATTTTTGACCGGACCAATCAGAGAACAGAAGGCGGATTACCGGACCAATCAGAGAACAGAAGGCGGAGTTTTGAACGACGTCGACTGACGTCGTCAGTTAAAATGGCTGCCGCCACGAAGGAATTTTCATGAAAACAAGGTAAAAAACTATTATTTCTTTGCTGAGAAAAAATATATTTCATAGCTGACGTTATATCAGAAGTGTTCCTGAGCTTAACAGTTCCTAAATCAATTCACGAAATGGTCAAATCTGCTGGATTTAAATAGTTTCGGTTTGACATTTTCCAAACAGCCTCGGG